>JARQTH010000474.1:0-10365 GCA_030142595.1 Trachelus iudaicus | reverse complement strand
AAATTTGTACACCATCTTCAAATATATATCTTTCAAGTGGAAAAACATTTGTCATTAATTATTTTAATGTGTGGCCAAAAAAAAAATCGTAAAAAAGAGCTTTTTCTCAAGTCATTACTGTACCTAAGCAATTCATACGTTCGCAGTGCGATATATTATCACGGTTCCGTCAGCGCCAAAATAATGTAAATAGTGGGGGTCAAGAGGTCTCGAGGACAGCGAAATTGAAACTAGTCTTTACTTACGTTTTGAGCTTCTTAGCCAGTGGTGGTAAATCAGGGACAGATAGTAAGCATAGGCAAGAGAAGAAAGATAGGAGAACCGCTAAAGCAAGAGATAGAGAAGGAAGGAAAGAAGCCCTTCTGGCCCTTTTGACGGTTTAACCTTACTTTGCCGCTACGACATTTGGTGAGACCCTTAACTACCCATTATAAATTGGCAACATATAATTTTTGGTGTTAGTGAGAAAGTACCGTTTAGGCCTTCTGCCTCAGCGGGAGTATCTCTGATTTTGAGAGTCCCGATGTGAATGTCTTTCCGCATCGGGCTAGCAAAAAGAATAATAGCGCTGGGCTTTGCGATTTAATAGTATTCTGATAATTTCTGATTGTTCGATTTTTGCCGCATGAGGCCCTAAAGTAGACTCTATGCTGGAATCTGTCTAAATTAAGTTTCTTTTCTATTGAACTCGTTCTAGGACGCCGCGCTTCTCACGATATTTCATGCTTGAATAACCTATTTGTGTCTCACATCCTCTAGTTGTTGCTTGGAGTGGTTAGATTTTTCTAAAATTAATTCGTTGTCGAATATTGAGCGCCCCTCTGGCCAATGTGAACGATTTGAAATCCTTTGTTCTCGCGATACGCGCGTGACCCTCGCGGTGTCCGCGTGTGTTTTCCTCGGCCATTTATCCGCTCCTTCCGAGCACGGCCAATTCACCGTTGCGAGCTTTCTTCCTAGATAAATGTATAATATTGTAGGGAATAATGCAAACAACTATAGGATGCATTTAGTTATACTTATAATGCTCTATGTTCTCGCTATTTATGTAATCTCTTGGTGTTACCTATTCTGTATTTTGTGTGTCGCGTGCTTTCCTGCTACTTTTCGACGCTCCGGGTGCCGCGATTGACTCCTTCCTATGCGTGTGAAAGTCTATTAAGATCAAGAGAATTGTAGTAGAGATTGCGCCGGAATCTTTGTCCGTGATTCCTATTTATTCGCATGTTCTTTTTGCGCCCTTGATCAGTCCTATTTAACTAGCGCCGTTTGTGAAATTCTAAGAAAATCGGTTTAGTGCTCAGAAAAATATCCGAAACTCAAACCGCTAGGTATGGCCCTGCGCCGCGAGCGCGTCACGAGCCTCACCGCTCCCCGCGAATAAACGCTACGCCCGCGCCTACAATCACGCCGAGCTCGCCGCTCACGCGTGCGTGCTCAACCGCGCTATAGCCGCCGTGCTACTCTATATAAAGAGTCGTAGACCGTTGTAAATTATCTAGAAAATTCGTATACCTTATACCTGAAACTCTTGGCGAATATTCTAAGTCCGATTGATGCTCGTGGATTCGTTCCGTATTCGTGTATTTTAAAGTTTCTTTCCGCGTTGGTTTATGTACACTCTGTATGGCAATCCTTCCGCATTTCAGTAGAGTCATTTGAGCGAATGATTGACTTCGCGAACTTTTCCTTAGTATCCTAATAGCATCTTGCATTATATCGAGTCCCCCGTCCGAATTCCCATCAGCGATTTTATGGATTAAATTAACTTATTGATGGTTCTTCGCTTGCTGTTTATTCTAGTGCTTGCTTATCTCTATTTGCGCCTTTCGTTCCGCATTTATATTGTAGTCATCTCTTTAAATTAACTTCATTTGCGTTTATATAGAATCTTTTTCTTGGCTTTGTTAATTTATCTTAAGACCTTGGTTACTATAGATCGATTGGCTTAGCACCGCTTATGTATGCTTTCTTGCTGCATGTTTTTGGCCTACCTGAAGTTACGTTTGGCTATCTTTTCTAACTGCTTTTGATTGTTTGCTCTAATAATATAGCTCTGGTGCGTTAAATTAATGTAGTGCTTCTTCTGTTTTATACTCTAATACCTCTGTTCCCCGCCTGAACGCCACGACGCTTCCGACTAGCTAGCCACGGGACAGGGCATTCGGTGAAATTTTGTTCAGCGATTCTTTCTCCTCCGCTGCTTGGTGTACATCTTACAGACTGGCCGTTGTCCTTGGGTGAATCTCGTAGTGAGATTATATTTCTTTAGTGACTTTTGTGAATGGGTGGCACGTCTTAAGTTGTTGGCGTGGTCCTCGCTTCCGTTATTTGAGTATTTAGATTTAGCGTAACCCGGCCTTTTCGAATTGGGTAAATTTATTAGTGACAATAAGAGTGGGTTGCACTCGTGGTACTCCCGCGAGGGATACCTGGCGCCCAACACGGTATTATTTCGTGTTGGTGAAAGGAGGTGGAGAGAGAGAGAGAGAGAGCCACCATGGTGGGTCGTTTCTGTTAACGTAAGATTTGGCGGTTCGATTCGATTAAATTTATTGGAGACCATTTCCTCAGTCCCAAAATTCGGCGCTCCACGTAGGGCTCGGGTACGATCGTGGCATTGATTTTTTTTGGTGAACTATCTTACGTTACAATATGTATTCGTGTGACTTTGTACATATTTTCCCAGTAGTATGCCTATATGTATTGTAACGTGGCGTCATGAGCCCGGCCAGGGCGCGGCACGTTACATAAGGGATACCACTCGAGGGTCCACGCCGAAGGGTCGCGCGATCGGGGCGGGAGCGGACTAGGCTGCAGTGGCGGCAGGGAGGATCGGCCGGCGAGGCACACGGAATAAGATCCCACGCCGATGAGGCCGCCGACCATCAGCCGAACACCTGATCGTCCCGGCGCGCGATCGGGATGACAAGGGACCGCGGGAGGGGGGTATTTTTGTTTTGGGTCCACCCGCTAAACGAGGGAGGATGAGGGGGCCAGGAATTCTCGTGAGGTGGGAATTCCTTCGGCTAAATTCGGCAAACCGGTGACAATAGGACTCGGCAATCTTCCGATTTGTCGAATTTTAATCTCTTTCCGGTAATCGACCGTGTAACATGTGTGCGAAACGGTGCGGACGATTGCGGGTACCGTGACGAAGTGAACGAACGGTATTTTTGACGACTCGGCTTTCCTTGAACTGTCTCTCTTCTGGTGCACGACGCGGCTTACCCTTTTGGATTTTGAGTGACGATTCGCGGGGTAAGGGTCAAAGGATGACTCTGCGGAGTGTGTGAGGGTGTGTGTGTGGGAGCGGCAGAAGGTCCCGCGGAGACGTCAGCTGGTGGCACCATCCTCTCGCCCCGAATCGGCCCACTTTGCGGATTTTGTTGGTGTGGCAGGGGATAAACCGCTGCATCGGTAAGTACCGCCAAGAGCGGCCCTTTCTATTATACGGACTCTCCTCAGAGAAGGGCCGGGATAGTAGTCTTCGCCGAACCCGAGCGGAGATCGAGGGTCAAGGCATTCGGTACGCTGACCGGGGAAGATCTCCGCGGGGAAGGAGGTTCGCCCACCGAGCTTGATAGGGCTACGGCCCGCGTGAAGTAGGTCGCGGACCGTGATGGGGCCAACTAGGGAAGGTGGGAAAGGTTAACACTGCGGCCCTTACGGAGGGTCGCACTCGCCATGGGGAATTATTGTACGCGTCGGGAAGGCTTGTACTGGCTCCGCTTTATTATTTTGAATAAACGGATAATAGCACCCGGAAAACGGCGTTCTCATTGGCGTATCCCGGATCGTTCGATTCTCGTCGCCCCTACGTTCCCCTCTATCATTTCAGCTAGCTGACGCTGAGCCGAGAGACCGCGAGGAAGCGGCCATAGGAGGAACGTCGGTGCGGAGAGTCCGCACCTGGTGCCCAATACTCCGATTTTGTTCGGATCTCGAATATTTTTCGGATTTCAGCACGTTGGGAGCGGCCGTGGATTATTTGTCGGCTACGCCGGTGAGCGGTGTACGTCACAGTATATATGTGTGATTTTTCGGAATCGGAAAAAATGCTAGCGTGCTGCGAAAATTTAGTTGAGCCCAAGCTTCTCTCGAGTATAGGTCTCATTTAGAATGGCTGGAGTCCTATATTACATTTAGTTCTTTATATTAAAGTTTTTAATTTGATCTCTCTTACAAGATTGCATGATCTTTAATTATTCCCCTCCCACCTGCATGCAAATATTAAGATCGAATTTGCTAAAAGGTTATGGGCCCAGGTGTGTGGGGTGATAAAATCGCTATTGTCAAGGTCAACTGTATTTTCGCTAGTGAAAATGTACAACGCTTAAATGGCGCTTAAGAATATTGAAGTATTTGACGGCACGAACTTTCAACTATGGAAATTTAAAATGACGCATGTACTGGCATCATGTGGATTGAAGAAAATTACCATCGGACTCGAGAAGCGGCCGGAAGATGCAGATAAAATAGAAGAATGGGAAGACGCAAAAGCCATGGTACTTATCTCCTTAGCAGTTTCGAAGATACAGTTAAAGCATTTGATGAAATGTAAATCCTCGAAAGAGATGCGGGATAACCTATCGAGAATTCACGAAAAACGATCTGAGGTAAGCAAGCAGTCGTTGCATGAACGCTTTCGTTCGTATCGAATGGGCGCGAACGAATCCGTGACTCAGTATGTAGCTGAAATTTAAAATATTGGAAGTTTACTGGAGTACGCGGGAGATAAGATGTCTGATGCAGTAGTAATTGCCAAGATATTGGGCGGTCTTTCTACAAAATTTAGTGCATTTAAATCAGCATGGGACAGTGTGGACCCGACGAGACAAACCATGGAGCACCTAGAAGAACGGCTTGCAAAAGAAGAGAGACAAATGTACAAAGAAGATGAGACCCTTAACGTTTTCGCCACGGCAAGTCAAAATTACAAAGAAAAATTCCAGCAGAGTGGTAAATCAACACAAAAGAACTTGAGATGTTACAATTCTCATGGCAGAGGTCATTTCGTAAGGCAGTTTCGGAAGAAGAAGCGAGTCGAGGGTCGAGAATATAGAAGAATAGGCCAGGTGGATCAACACAGCAGACGTCAGGTACGTGCTCCGAAATTCAAAATCACGTGGCTCCGAAATTTTCCGGTGCGTTTGTAGTGACTGTTGTTGGCGTCGAGAATCAAATAATAGAAGCTAACGCTACTTCGGAGATCAGTGAGAAACTACAAAATACTGATGTCAGAGATCTCTGGCTTACCGACAGTGGCGCGACCTGCCATATTAGTTTTCGACGCGGATGGTTTCCAGATTTTAGACCTGTTTAAAAGCAGAGTGTCTGCTTGGGTGACGACAACGTCCGTGATGTTGAGGGCATTGGAACCATAGAAATAAAAAGGTTAGTAAATGGAGAGTGGCTTAGTGGAAGGATCACCAAAGTTTTATATATACCGTCTGTTAAAAATAACCTATCCTCAACGAATCTGTCAACCGAACAAGGCTCGCGAGTGATGATTGAGGGAAACCGAGTGATATTGGAACATAAGAAAAATCACGAATTGGTCGCTGAGGGAGTAAAAGTCTACACCAACATCTTCTGTTTATTTTTCAAAGTCGTCACTGGAGATGTGAATATGGGAAGTTGTATCTTGAAGGAACTCCACGAAAACCTGGGTCATGTAAATTCAAGCAGGCTTAAGAGCATGGTAAAGAATAATGCCATTGCTGGTGTAGAGAGTGTTGTGGAAGAGGACTTCTTTTGTGAAGGATGTACAATTGGAAACATGCACAAATTGCCACACAAGACTCCAAATGATGACAAAGATAGCTATGATGTTGGTGAGTGCATTTATGCAGATTTATGTGGGCTAATGTCGACCATGTCATTGGGTGGAAATAGATTTTTCTTCCTGTTAAAGGATAGAAGGTCTGGTTTTCAACAAGTGCATTTCGTAAAGAAAAAAAATAATGCATTTGATTACTTCGTGAAGTTCTACAATCAAGTAAATAATTGTTTAAATAAGAACATTCAAGTTTTAAGGACTGACAACGGTTTGGAGTTCTCAAATGCAAAGTTCAGAGAGTATTTGGCAAGAAAAGGGATACGATTCTGCACGTCTGCACCATATTGTTCCCAGCAGAATAGAAGAATTGAAAGGGAGAATCGCACAGTTGTTGAGTCAGCAAGGACCATGTTACATGCATCAGAATTACTCATGCATCTCTGGACTGAGGCCGTTGGGACAGCTGTGTACGCCTTGAATCGAACCACATCAGTGAAGAACGACAAGATTACACCTTACGAGTTATGGTACAAGAGGACACCTGATGTTGAACATATCAGACCATTTGGAGAGGAGGCGTTTGTCAATATCCCAGCAATCCATGGAACCAAGTTTGATAAGCAGGCAGTAAAAGTCAGCCTGGTTGGATATGATGGCGAGTCTAACAACTACAGATTTTTCAATGCTGAATCTAGAAAGATTATCACGGCTCGAGATGTGATTTTCAAGTGTGACGAAAATGAGTACGTTCCTGACATAAGGATTCCCATCAAGAGAACTGCTATAACCCAATCAACACAGACAGTTCCAGTGGACCAGGAGGTTATAACACTGGAAGAAAAAAAGGAAATGGAATTGGTTGCTCCTATCGATCCTGCCACAGATGCTGATTCAGAAACCGAGAAGATGAGAAGATGAGATTTTTTTGGCATTTTTATATGGTGATCTAGAAGAGGACGTGTATATAAGGGTTCCAGAGGGACTAAATGTTCTTGATACTGAAGGAAACGTCTGCAAACTCAAGAAGTCAATATATGGACTCAAGCAAGCATCTAGGTGTTGGCACAAAAAGTGTAATAATTTTTTAGAACGTTTCGGTTTTGTACGATGTGAGTCTGAGTAGTCGGTTTTTATTTGTAACGCGAATGGAAAGCTTATGTATCTTGCACTATTTGTTGATGACGGTATGATTCTTGGCAGAAATATAAATTACGTTCAGAGTGTTGTAGAGGCGGTCACGCGAACGTATCGTTTGTCTCCACCGGTAAAGATTTAGACGATCCGCACGAGCTGAGACTCTGCCGATCTTTGGCGCGTATCCTTGGTTTTACCGAGTCGGTCATGGTATCGAAAGCAGAGCCCGTTGTGATGGCCAAACAACCGGCTAGTCTGATCAACGCCCTACCTACCTAAGATACTTTTTGTCCGACGTCTGCGAGCCGTATATCTCCGGAGACGTCCAAGTGCCCCTGCTTCACGTGGTTCCCCTACAGACGGATAACAAATACGCGTGCGCCACCATAAAAGTGCTCTCGTTTTCACGTTAAAGTATATACCGCTGCTCGGCACGACTTTTCAAACGATCGACATCGACATAAGAGATAGAAATATCGGACTTTTTTAAATTAATTATTAAGTATTTAAGTGAAAAGAGTATCTTCTGACGTCGTAGAGACCATTAAATCTCGTTGAAGACTTTTAAGGCTAGGACTCATATGAGCCTCTCAGCAGCCTAGGGGTAAACTTAAACGAAATATTTTGGGATCATGAAAAATTCTGCCACAGCCTGGGTTTGAACCGAGAAATCCTGGGATCTGGCCTGGCGCGTTACCAGTTTCGCCACCGTGACTATGACGGAATTAATTCATGATCCCCCACTTCAAGTTTTAATATCGACAATGTATTATTATTGAATGATAAGAAATGTCGGCCCTTTTTATTAATAACTTTTTAATGACATTTCACGTATGAAAATATTGGAGGGGCAATTGTTTTTTTCACGTAAGCCGTTACGAATTACGGAACGGGGCATGCTCGATGATACTCATCACGTTACGTGCACCGTGAAATCCTTATCGACCCTAGCAATCGCTTCCGTATCGTTGCCATGTCCGAGACGTAGCCAAAATCGTAGAGACTTAGTAAACGCTCGGTTTTAAAAACGATTTTCTCCTTCTTGATTGGAGGATCCAATGGAATTAGGTAAATATACAATTGAATATCGCGCCGCTTATATGTTCCATGTCACGTGTTCCATTGCATTGTAAAATGGCCTTTAATAATTGTTATGCAACAATTTCTTAAACAATTTGTATTATTTCAAACTGGGCATCTTCAAATTGAATAATTTTTTCTGTAATTGGTTATTATAGTACAGAGAATATTGTCTGGAAATTTGAAAGTGGACCGTTCCATCTTTTCTTAAAATAAAATTGATATTATGTGACTGCGCTCACGATTCGCGCGTGGGCGAAGCACGGATTCAAGCGTGCTTGGACATTTTCCAATTATCCCACTATCATTTGATGGGGTTTTCACATAATTCAGATCAATGATACTCAAGGAAATGTTATAAGGTTCCAGAGTAACACTGCGAAATCAATAAATGGTCATTTACTTTAATTACAATATTGATTTACATACAATAATACAGAAAATTATATTATTGAAATATTGTACACTTTTAAAAATCTTATTTCGGAAACTGCTTTTTTTTCTTATGTGAACCTGAGAAACTGACGGTTGTGAAAGTGGAACAACGAGAATAAGTTTTGATTTTCAATGCGCGATCCCCAAGTGGTTTAATATAGTGTATTTTTTGTGTACCTTGTAACGTAATTCTATTTTTCTGAACTCTACACCGATAACTAAACAAAATCCGGGAGCCAACTATCTTCGAGAACCAACCTACGTTACCTTCGGCCGTCTACCCATCGTTCATGCATCCGCGAGCCAGGCGGGCGCCAGACAATTCTTGTTTCACCGGGAATTGACGAGCCGGTATGGACTGGGAGTTGGGATGGAACAGGCCCAACTCTACCAAAACAAGAGCTCTGACGGAACCTATCAGAAGAGACGATAGCTTAACGGATCCTTTCGATTTTTGGGGACGCGTAAAATCGAGAAACGCAACCGTAGGTGCTGATCTTTGAGGTCGGATAAAATCAGCAAACGCAACTGTATGCACGAACGGGAGCGGACGGTTATGAAAATGTATGGCGCTCAGGCTGCTAGGTTGAGGTAGAGAGGGTCGGAGTAAGGCAGGCAAATAGTGCGCGAGACAGAAAGCAGCGAATCGAGAACGGGAGAGAACGAAGCCTGACGGTCAATCGAGATCCCTTCACCAATGAATAATTGGGAGAACTCACCGGAGCTGATACAGCTAATCCGGGGTGGCCGAGAACTGTATCCAAGGGACACTGTGGTGGGTACTGCACTAATGCACTGCACTACACCTGCGTAGCACTCACAGGAATTCATAGAAATCCTGGATATGACGAGAACAGCGCGAGAACTATCCGAATCGAGAACTTGCTAGGCCGTGCCGAAACACGGCTAGAAAAACTATCAACAGATAGTACACGGGAGCGCGAGCCAGATCGTGACACCTCGGTCGGTGCCCCGAGACAGACTGCCTTGACAACAGTCAAATCCGAGAACTAATCATTCTGATTGGTCGACATCCTTGTATCCGATAACTCTTCTATCTCCTTCGAGTCGTCCCTTTAAACCAAATCGAGAGCGTTCCTTAACGAATCGGTACGTATCATATGGAGATCATCCACGGCCGCTTCTCCAGGGAATCGGGTGACAGCTGGGCACCACATCCTTAATTCGGGCAAAAGGTTCCTCTCCTGCCCTTAACCGTATCAAACTATAACTCTGTCCGCTCTACAGCCCTTTGTCCATCTCCAGCGGGGTGCCGGTATTTCACCCGGGCTTCTGCCGGGCCGTGGAGACGTCTCCGTCGGGTACTCTCCTCTGCCGGGCAACTCGGTACGTCGAGACTATCTCCCCACGGCAGATTCGAGCACCTCGATCTCCACTAAATCATAACTAAATCTTACGAGAGCCTTGACATAACTATGCGAATCAATCCGAGAGCGTAGCTTCTGAGCAGGGTGGCGATTCAAAGGAAACCAGAAATCGAGAACGTTAATTATATCGGTAACCGGAGCCGCCTTGGGAGCGTGATTCGAAAAATTACGTCACAACCTGTTATCGTTTTATTTCCGATTATTTTACGGTCTTTATACAGAACGATCGAGAGGAAATCAGTGAGAATTGACAGCTGAATCGAGCAGCATCACTCTTATTAATAATCATTTATAGTTAAATTCATTTTTGTAATCCTTTTTAAAAAGGATAAATTCACATTCAACAACATAATTGGCGCAGTCGGTAGGACACTGAAGAGATTCTACGGAAAGCATCTTGACTATCCTAGAGGAATCCCTTAGTGTCAACTATTAATTCAAAAGAATCTACTGCGACGATTTTTCTCTCGTCGGCAAAACGGAATGAGATAAATCGGGAAATCGGGAACGTAAGTGGTCTCGGCAAGCTCGAAAGATAGGTTGGGC
>JARQTH010000473.1:6909-31593 GCA_030142595.1 Trachelus iudaicus | reverse complement strand
AGTGATTATTTGTAAAAATTATCGAAAATATATAAATCACCTGTAATTGTATCGAATGATGTCCTTTTCTGTTGACATAACACTCTGGATTGTTGTGTGGTGCCCGTATATTAATATGCATGCCATCAATCGCTCCTATTACATTAGGGAAGACACTAGTTGCTGCAAATCCCCTAAAAACTTCTTCGACTCTGTTACCTTCTGGCCAGGTGATAAAAGATGGAGCAAGGTCAACTAAAGCTTTCACAACTCTTCTTATAGCTCTCAGTGCAGTGGATCTTCCAACGTCAAATTTCTCACAGATTGATCTGGAAAATATGTAGATCCCAAACATAAAATTTACTTGCTCATTAAAAAAATATATTTCGAAAGTCGAGACTTAGCAAGGATTGGAACGTGAATCAATATACCGATATGAATCTGGTGTAGCCATTTTCCATATAGCAATCAAAAATTGCTTTTCAGGTGATATCATTGAGCGACCTGACTTCGATCTCGTTAATGAATCTTTTATAAGATTCAATATATAGTTAAACGTTGATCGGCTCATCCTAGAAAAATATGTTAATAGTTATGTAAGTTTCGAAATATGGATCTTCCGCTTTTTGACTTAATTTACTAAATATTTTTATGTTAAAAGCATGAATAAATACCTATAATGTGATTTGAATTGTTCATCACTATAAGCTGGTACAACCTCTTCTACGTAATTCTTTAATCGTGGTATACGTTTTTTTGTCATTCGTCGCACAAGAAAACTCAAACATTCATCCATGTTTTTCTCGTAACTATTGCTGTCATTTGCATCCAAGTCGTCGTCTTCATCTTCGTTGAACAGTATATCAAATAATATCAAACTGTGAACGACTACACTTTCCACATTCTCCATCTTTTTTTTAAATGCTCACGTGTATCAATATGAGTTTCTTTTGGACGTCAACGTGATCGCTCGAAACCAAACGAAACGCTTGCAAGCAACGCTCAAAAGCGTGAGCGCTTACAGCGCGTGAGCGTCCAAATGAAACGCAGCCTGAGACTCCACCACGACGTCGTTGGAAGTGGCGCACACAGCGCCCAACGAATGAGCACCGCTACCAACCCCTATGGCATAGCGCCCACCGTCAGATTTCACCTAATATTATTTCTGCGAATTTGGAAAGCCAGGGAGACCTGATGTACCCTCGCGCGAGAGGACGTTTGATGCTCCTCGTAGGACTGATCATAATGTATTGCCCACGAGTGTTACGCAAATTATTAATTGTCGCGATGACATCTTTGAAACTGGCGCGTGGCGAAGATTTTGGGTTGAAGGATTCGTCCGCAGGGCGAATCGCCGCCCATTAGCCTAAGGGAGGGGGTGCTATCCTTCACGCGAAGACAAAGCGCGTGAAGATCGAGAAATCAATCCTGCTTGGACACGCGAAGTCACCGCACGATTTGTTTTGATTTGCTGGTCGAACGTTTGTACGCGAGTGCACAAGGTGCTACTTGGCCGACGCTTGGTTCTGGAGTTTTCTTGGGATTACGCGAACAAGGGAACGCCACGGTAAGCGAGTATTTGTGACTTTTGTGAGCGACGCAACTTCGTGCAAGACCTTGGTACCGGAGTTTTGTTTGTTTCGTGATTTTTGGACTGCGCGTGTAACGAACACGCGGAGGGACGACTCCTCACATCGAATTAGACCAAGCCACGAAGGTCCGTCGACCGGCAGGGTTCACTGATCGTAATTTATATTTCGTTTCGGATTAGAATTTCTGTAACAAATTTCCGAATTGTTTTTGTGTCGTTCCGTCCGTAAGGAACTTGTAATTTTCGAGTATTCAGCGCGGAGAACGCGCACAGGTCCTTGACGGTCGATTATCGTGTGGTGCTAAACGCGGATTAGCCGCGTCACCAAATAAGTTCGAATCCGTAAGGTATGCGACGTACTGCGTAACATTTTGATTTGAATTGTACTTTAGTTATCGTCCTTGGATTATTAATTTCGACTACAGTTTTTTTTGTGTTCTAGTAATTCGGTATTGTAAGAAATCGTCGCGCTTCGCGCCGCCGATTTTATTAAATAAACCGAACCTTTTGATTTTATATCGAAGTAACCGGATTATTTTGTGTGTCGTGTGATTGTCTGACCCATCCGACCTATTGTTGCGAACCCCGGCGCCTCCGCGTAGCTGAGTTAGCCAACGAAGGCACGCGAAGACGAATCGAACGAATTAATACGTGGTTCCCGTTTGGAACCTGGCGCCCAATAAAACCGTAGGTGTTTCGACTGCAGAATTTGTTAACCCCTGGGTGGCCTGAAACGCGAAGGAATCGCGTAAGTTGTGCGCCGGTCGGTCTTGCATTTTCCGGTGAGATCGATCGCGTAAAAATACGTACGTCACAATGTATAGATCCTAATCATAGCATAGCCTTAAGTCACAAACATTATGTTAAGAGAAATAATTAATTAACCTAGCGTCTGTTTCTCTCTCGGGTTTTCCCTGGTTTTCCGGGAGCATGGGCAAATGCCAGGAACGGTAAAAATACGCCTCCAGAAAATAGATATTTAACGTACGGTTAAAATGCCGAGCGTAATGTTACTTGTAGATTTAGTAGACTCTCTAAAAGTACATATTGTTAGGAGAACATGCGAATGCCTGGAAAACGACGTGACTCGAAGATTAGGAACAGATTTTGAATTCCACTTTTCCTTTAGACAATGGGAAACATCTCACGAGCCCTGCTCAGAGGTTGTTTCAATGGAACCGTATTCAAGCACTCGACCAAACATGCGTTAACTGCAGCCCTTCGCCAAATGTCTTATGACTCTTAAAAAGTCTCGAAGCGTGCGTGAACGAACTCAAGGGTTGGGATGCCTGTTTTATCTCACGAAAAAGTCGGCCTCCAGGGTTTCAAACTGACCCTTGACCATCGGGGCTGTGCGATCACCCGCTCTATGCCGCTTCACTTTCTTTACCCCCGTTTACTCCTCACTCTCCTTCTATTAGATAGACTTTGGGAAAAGAGGATACATTTTTCGAGTGATGACGTTGGGCAGGCAGTCTTCTCAATTTCTTCAACCGGGTCACACCAGACGGAGAATTATAAGACTAACTTTATACCAGGTGGTGCAACCAGTTTCGCGACGTGGAAAGATTTGTATTAGTATGTCACTATTACGATTCCTTTTTATTGACGTGATTCATATTTGTGTATAATTACTATGATTCCCTATTATTAATAATAAAAGAAAAGACTTTAGTGCTGTTTGGTGAAAACATAAAGGCCAGTGTTTTAATATCCCGCTCATTCTCAGATCTTAGGCATCGAATTTCTATTCGCTAGGCAGCGACACGAACGACCCAACGGAAATAAAAGCTAAGAGCGAGCCGTCAACCAATCGAGCGGCTCGTAACAATGTAACGCTCCGAGCGCCTAATTCCGCGGGACACTTGAAAATCCCATTCTATGTTCCTTGCTGCTGGGTTCCGTTGGTAAAGAGTGGAAACTGACCTTGCGAATTTGGAAGGATAGTTAAGAAATAAAAGTGAATATGAAAATATAAACGTATACATATCAACTGCGACTGCTCTGATCGAAGGTCGATACACAAGTCTTTATTTTAAACTCAAAACTCCTGGGACTCACCCCCAGAGTCTCTACAAAGATTCTTCTACCAACATAGTTTTTAGCAAATCAAGTGCGAGTTCAGAAGAAAAACAAGGGAAGAAGACTGTGAGCTTATACTACCCGTTTCTCACGATCGCTTCTTCGAAGAAAGGGCCAACCGTCTCCATTTCAATCATTGGCACTTGACTTGCTAGCATTGAACACTCCTAACGTAAATCAAAAGTTTTAAATAAACATAACTAGGCTAGATGGCTTTTAATTAACAGAGGGAATACAGTTCTGGTATTTATAACTAAAACAACGTCTGTTATAATGTTCATAATATTTCTTAAATAATTACAACGTCACCACTTGCATGTGTCGATTCTCTCAGGTTTTCCTTTTATAACTGAATCCCTTAATAATAATGTCTTCGATTAAACATATCCTATATTTATCGTTGTATAATCGTGGGCTTTGATGTTGCTAAAACGTATACCCTCTATAGCTGGATTCCCGTACTATATCGAACGTTGCCGCATACGTCACACCGAGTTAGCAGCTAGCCCAGGCAGCAAAGGTGTATCTTATCAGTTATTGAAATTGGTGGCTGGTTTTAATCATAAATTTTCTTTTCAGGTGTTGACCTTACGCAGTCCAGGTAAAATTATGGAAAAACGACAGTGCGTATTTCTTTTACGTTTCGACCCTCATTGCGATCATCTTCAGAAATGTTTTATTACTAGGTAAACATGTATGAACTGTTAATCATTGGTTAGATTGTGTAAAAAATAGTAGACCAAACTAACAAGAGTTTGTGTGTTACATATAAAGGCAGGATTAGCAAGAAGTTAAAACGAACCATAGCTGATCTATTAACTATGGCTTTAGGTTTGGGCTACTATTTTTAATACAATCTAACCAATGATTATTCAACAGTTCATATACATGTTTACCTAGTAATAAAACATTGTCGTTTTTTTTTAAATTTTACCTGGGCTGCGTAAAGTCAACAACTGGAAAGAAAATTTAAGGTGTATCTTGACTTGGCTTATAGTATGGACTACGCGATCCCTATTTCAAACTCTTTGGAAAAATTGCCGGTCGAATAGACAATGAGGGACTGAGGTGGCGGCCAGTCCTGCCACTATAGGCAATTACATATCCCTAAAATATACCATCCTTCTGGAAGGGAGAGCTGAGGTGTGACTATGAAACAAGGACGCCTTAGAGATCGAAGGAAGCCTTCATCAAGGCCTCCTTCACCCTTGAAATAAGGACGGACTATGAATACGGGTATAAACCCTGTATAACTTCAAAACTAAAAATTACCCATCAATAAAAAGTAATTAAATATATCTGTCTCATACAACTTTCTCCGCTTATCCACCACTTACACATCCTGTAACAGCGCTACAAACTATTGATGACCTAAACACACAAACCATTGACCTATCATGACATAACGATTCCACTTGTAATTTTTCTTAAAATTCTTTGATGCGGTGCTACCGAACCGGAGATTTGTAATCTCCAGTGCGTTAGAGAGACAAATATTTATTGTTTCTGTACGATGTACTGTGAAAAAATCAAGTCAAAACTTGATTGGAATTTTATATGTATTTCGGTTCAATCAATTACAACTGAATCATTCAATATATACCTGTATCTAACAGTTAGCTAGATAAATTGATTAGAGGATTCAATGGAATTAGGGAAATATAAAGTTGAATATCGCTCCGCTTATACGTTCCGTGTTACGTATTCCATTCCATTGTAGAATGGCCTTTAAGGCCATTACAAGAAGATGGTTATTATTATTATTATTATTACCTTACAAGAAGTAAGCTGTAACGATTTCATCCTTACGATATTTTTCATTACTACGGCTAACATCTTACGGAGAAAAGTTGAGGGGACAATACTAGATTCTGATTGGTTGGTTTTCTTATGCTTACGTCTTACGGCGTTAAGTGATTTCGTGTGTGAAGGGCTTAAGGTCATTCTACAATGCAACAGAACACGTAACATGGAACATATAATCGGCACGATATTCAATTGTATATTTACTTAATTCCATTAGATCCTCCAATCAAGAAGGAGAAAATCGTTTTTAAAACCGAGCGTTTACTAAGTCTCCACGATTTTAGCTACGTCTCGGACATAGCATCGATACGGAAGCGGTTGCTAGGCTCATTGCGTATTTTTCGGATCACGAAACGTGATGAGTAGCATCGAGCATGCCCCGTTCCGTGCACCGTAACGGGCTTACGTGAAAAAAACAATTGCCCTGCCAATATATTCATAATCCGTAATCCATAAAATACGTAATGACCCTCAAACAACCGTCTTCCGTATCATTGCTATGTCCGAGACGTATCAAAAATCGTAGAGATTTAGTAAACTCTCAGTTTTAAAAACGATTTTCTCCTTCCTAATTGGAGGATCCTATGGAATTTTGCAAAATACAAATACGTGTTCCGTGTCCCGTTTCATTGTATTATAGAATGGCCTTTAAAGTGTTAGTTTGAGAATATACTTTCAAAAGTCTATATATGCATCCAGAAAAGAGAAATATAAATAAAATAAACTTTCATGTTTGATGTTGTTGAAAGCCCAAAGAACATAACATTTTATACCTATAAATATAAGACATTTTTCCTATTTGAATAATATTAAAACGTCAAAATATGCATCTTTTATATGTTCATGCTTGTTAAAGCATAATTTTTGACTGCTGAATTAAACGAACGCGTGATATAATTTTTGCTCATTTGTTTATGATTCTCCACTCGAAATTTTACAATTAGAAGAGTCTAATTAAAACTGATTTAATCAACTGCTTATTGAGATACTCATTATTGTAAAACTGTAACATTAACGCCACATTCGAAGGACTTGCTTACATTACCAACCATAACGGGATCGTTTTTTTAAATGAAATATATTTTACAGCTTGACTATAAGATCTTCTAAATGTATTCATAATTTTTAATTCAACAATATTCTAAGGAAAAGTATTGGACAATAGTAATCTATTAGTATACCGATTGATTCGAGTAGAAATAATGGAATCACCACCTTTTACTAAATAATTATAGGAATTTCCAGTAAACGATAGGCCTGCCAATTGCTTTACGAAATGACATGAACGAAAATCCACTAATCTTAATATCGATTCTCAGTATGTTTGGTGCCCTGTAGCGCTATATTTATATATAACATAAATGATATATTACGTTACATCTAATTACATTATATCATATTTTTTTTTGTTTTTACTAAATCTACCTATTAATGAATCTAAAGAGACATGATAACATTGCAGTTTTACTATTAATAATAGCGTCATTCTTTACTATTCTTCAATATTAAATAATTGCCAATAAGTTTGTTACTTAGATCTAATCATTATTAGAATAATTAAGTCTTCCTTCTAATATGTTCATTGCGATAAGATGGAAATCCTCGGATTAACTTACTTTGATGCCAGAAACATAATTAATCTGCAAAAAACAGCCGGGCTAGACATGATATGAACAAATAAATAAACTGTATAGAAGTCAAATATTATCAACACTTCTAAAGCATATCAATATAGGGGAAGATCTTGAAAAGGAATACAAGTGTATAACTATTAACCTTACGGGCATTTGGCCATTGAAAGATAACGTTAGAAAGGAGGAAGAGGATGATGAATTAGTACGCTATTAATAATTAAAAATAAACTCTAAATCACTTGAATGAAAGACAATTGTCGGTTATTGACCATGACTATAGTCGATCCACGAGTTCAATGTGTTTTATTTTTATAGTTAGCAAACAATGTAATCCTTAATAAATGACATGTGGTTTTCCATAAAATGATGTAAATACATATATACTAAAATAGAAAAATAAGATACATTTAGTGCAAAAACCAATGCATACTTTGTAAGAAATATTTGTGCAGTGTACGTGTGACCTTGCAAAAGACTTCATTGTTTTTGATCTGTTAAAAAAAAAAACACATCGAACTCGTGGCTCGATTATATCTGAAACAGTGCATTAACATTGCGAAATTTAGTATCAGTATTGACAACCATTATTACATCGTTATATTCAGCAACAATACTTATATAATAATCTTTGCATCCTCATAGTGAATCTTGCAGCATAACTCGAGTGTAAATTTATCATTTCTTAGTAAAAAGATATATTTACCGAAAACTGATGGCTTTTGCAGCAAGTAGTCTGTTACACTCTGCTGTATCTGGCAATGGGAGAGGTAAATAAGGGCTTTCGTTGTCCTGTTCAGTAAAGTCAAATTTGTGAATCCTTGGCTGAACTTTCATATCACCAAATGGTCCTTTTAAGATCAAATAATGAAGAGGCAAGGGGTACGTAGTTTTCGTTTTCAAAATCAGCTGTAATATATCATCACGCGGTTTAAAAAATATACTCTCTCATAAATTCTGCACGAATTTTAATTATATCTGTGAATTATATCTTAGTATTCTTATGTTCATTACTATACGATTCCTTGCTTACGGAGTGTTTACTTGATCTTATAGTCAATAGGTTTATTAATAAATTCAAATAACAAACCTGATAAGTCATGTCACGTTCTGAACTTTGAGTGGGATCACGTTGACTGTTATTAATTCTGGCTTTAACCACCCATTGATTATTGAAAGCTGTAAAGCGGGATGTTTCGTAAAAAAGCTTGTGGACAAACTCGTCCGTACGGTATGGCTTCATTTGTAAATCTGCAAAAACATTTCAATTTGGTGGTGTTAACTGTTTTTGATACATAGGTTGTATTCTATAACTCATTATTAGTAATTTAGATATTGTTGTTTATATCCGATAGAGAACGATTACTGATACTAGCAATGAATTTTAGAATACAACTGATAGACAATAAAAACGTAAGAAACATCGAGTTTTCACAATAGTATAACATTAATAAGCCAAGTAAATTATAGACCACGATGTCAAATATAACCATTTTTAAAGGCGTTTTTAACTGACCAAATTTAACAACACCGCGTATGTATCACCTAGTGCAAGTAAAAATATGCACCAAATCGTACTTTCTAACTAACTCCAAATTGTCAATACACCAGGCTACATTTTACAACAAATTCGAAAAATCTTAAACGCTTTTATACTTGATAATTAGGGAAATTCTGTGATTCCATTGCATCAATTGGACAGCATAAAGTTTAACTTCAGAAGACTCCATAGATATAAAGAAATAATTATTCAGCTGATGTAAATAATTCAGAATATAGAAAATTAGAGATTTGCACTCCCTTTGTTGCTAGTTCATTTTTTTTTAACATACCATGATATTTTAGTCATGCTCTTGAATTTTTTAGTAAAATTAATTTTCCCATAACTTTCTAGCAATAGCAAAAAAAAATTATTCAGAAGAATTACTACTAAATTATTCTACAGAATAGGTTATTGAACCGTTATCGATTTTGAACATAGTTTGAAAAAATTACCGTTAATCAAACTAAAGTATTTTTGGCATATGAAACCAAAAATTCAGTATATTTTTTTAGTTCATAGTTTTCTCTTCACGAAAACGTTACTCAACGTTCCGGAAGTATTCAATTGTTTAGCTTACAAGAAACATTTACTTTGTTGCTATAAAATTAGCTACACCAGGTTTACGGAATATATTATGAGAAATTTGAAAAAAAAAACCTTGAAATTAACCATTGAAAGTAATTTTCTCATAGGATAAAAGATCGAAAACGTTGTCATAGAGTCGCCGTTCTTCCAACGTTCTAGCATCGATATCTCGTAATGCATCCATTACATCGGCACCAGTACGATGAGGATGAACACAATGAGCTTCATGTTCTGGACCTTCGTGATTGGGACCTCTCCATGGACAACCAATTCTGCTATATTTGCAGCTTGATATCCTATAAATAAAAAAAGAATCATAACTTGCTGTTAAAATTGTTTAATTATTAATTTATCGAAACATATACCTTTCTTCACACATAGTTTCCTCATGTCGTTCCAAAGAGTTTCGAGGAAACTCTTTAGCGCAGTACTGACATTCAGCTGGCAATTCAGATACCGCTTTTTCAACAGCCAAATTTCGAGATGCTGACGTTTTGCTGATTTCAATTCTGCAGTTCGGACACGTTGCTAGTTCGTCCCTTAATCTGGCATCTGCCAAGACATGAGTGAAGCAACCAGCGCACATCAAGTGTCCATTAGTGCACTGCAAACACCATTTCAGCATGCCTAATTAATATTCATTTTTGCAATAATTACTAGAACATTTTAAGCCTTAAATAGGAAGTAAAATGTACTGGTATGTTCTCAGTTTGAGAGTAATCATTAAATGAACGGTACAATCGCTTTCAGAGCAATTTTTTACTATTGTGTAATATTACAAAACGCAACTTGTATAAAATAGCATCACCGTTTTATTGAGAAAATTGACCATAAACAAAGTAAAGATTTTAAGTCTCCACATGTTGATGGTCTTGATATTATGCTCTGTTAACATATATGTCTTATTTGAATGTTAACCGAGCATAAATAAATTAGAATAACCAAATTAATACGATACTTGTTACCATGATTTTGATGTTTTAAAACCTGAAACACACAATCGCATGGACTCCATTAATTGTTACATTATCGCAATATAGGACTAGAGTAAAATAATGTTAAATCTCATATTGAAAATACCATATTATTGCTATTAGCAATGTCACAATAAATGGTTTAAGATAGGATAGAAAAATGTAGGAGAGGTATATTAGGTGATTAGATTTAAAATAACTAACTAAAAACCTTCAATGATGTTTATTATTCTGAACATCCTTTTAAACCATACATGGCATACAAAGAATTTTGGTATTTCACTCCTTTCATTCTCACTCCCTATCACTAAACAAACTGTCACACACTCATAAATTTACGACACTATTTGTGGATATATTATAGCATATCTAATTATATTAAAAATAATAACCGCAAAAAGCACATATAAGATTGGCAATACTGACAGTTAAAACATTCCCTTTTTTTGAGTATTCATATATCATAATGTGTTCTATTCAACATATTGTACTTAAAATGATAGAATATACAATAAACTCATTTATCAGAAACGATTTCTATAACGTAGTTCTCTTCAATGATAACCTCATGTTTACAAGGAAGATATTGAAGAATGAAAATAGGTTTTCCTGTGCTTTATCATTGACGAAGATAAACGATTAATCAAAATACTGTGTTCTAATAAAACTGATTAGGTTGTGATTTAGATTAATTACTAAATAAAAATGTTCTGAATAAAATATACTTATACCCCCTAATTTTGATAATGTAAATATCACAGTAATTATAAAATCATCAATAGTCCTCAATTACATCAGTTGTGCCAACCTGTACTCACTTTACTGAATATTCATCTTAAAAGATTTAAATATTCATACATGCTATGAATTATAGCCTTGTACAATCAAGAAAAAAAGGTACAATTACTTGTTTTTATATAAAGATAGGTTAGTGGCATATTTATATTATAAAGAATTATTATATAAACTCACCAATTGTGTCAGGAAATAGATGCTATAATTAATTTTTTTTATAATACACAATTGCATAATGTGTGTGACTGTTTGAACTGTACTTTTACTGAAAATGTAATCTCTGGTTTTAATGTTAATATGTATTAAAATATCTAAATATACTCTTTTGATACTCAATCAATACATAAATAATCATTTTTGTTGCAAATTATGTTTCAATTAAAATAATTTAAACATGCAATTACCTACCTCTCATATATCAAGTAAAGAATTATATATATTCACGCCTTACCTAATTTTACTTCATCCATTGTTAAATATTTATGTCCTCCAATAAGTTATTAAAAAACAATGTTAACATATTATATGAATCCACTAAATATTCTCTATTTCATAAGCTTTCATGATTTTTTAAATTGCACATGGTAGTAAATTTCCCAAGTTAATTACATAGAACTTAATAGATGATACTGAAGCAACTACATGTAATAATCTTCATTAAATTATCATTTTTCTATAGATGACATATATTTTGATCAAAATAATTATTCATAGCAAATCTGAGTTATAGATTTTATCTTATACTAAGAAAAGTAATTAAGTATTTACTTTATTCCATGATATTCAAACACTTTAAACAATTTAATATAAACTTAAATGATTATACTATATGTGCATTATGTGCAATTGAAATAAGTAAAGGATTTCATAAATATAATTAAATTATAGAAATTAACTGCATACAAGTATTGTTTTACATATAATGTACTTCACCATTTCATGACTCTGTCATTAACACTTAGCCAACCATGCACTAGAGCAAACTGTATGTTCTACCCATTCGGTTGGCTATGTATTAACATACTTTTAATGAAAATATTTATTTTACCAATCAAGGAGACAGCAAAGAATAGTAATAGTACTTATACAATAACAATGAATTTCATGCACCTATATTCAATATTTATACAGGGTTATTCACTACAATCGCACCACCTGAACTTAGATGCAATTGAATGATTCTGTTAGTTGAAGTAGTTTGACCAGTTAAACAAATGAAAGATTCTGGCCTGTTTTCTTTAATACAATTCAATGCATAATCTTCGTTTATCTTCGAAATACAAGTTCCTGATTGGCTAATAGCAGAGTTAAACCGAGTTTATGCATTGAACCGCGTCGAAGAGACCAGGCTTCTGAAGCTCATGATGTTAATAATAGGTTTGTTCTCATTACCTACACTTTATGTACTTTTCAAAATGGATTAATTCTCATTGGTTGCGTTAAAATATCATCCAATAAGAGTTTCCAGTTTTTGAAAAGTGCAGTAAATGTAGGTAATGAAAACAAACCTAATGTTATGACGTTAACTTTAACTTCTGTAATGATGTCACATTGTTCTGATTGATGAAATCAGCCATTTGTGGTTAACTTCAGCTAATGTGATTACAGTGAATAACCTTGTAAAAAAACGGCGAAAGACCCTGTAAAAGACCGTGAATAACAATAAAAAAAATTGAAAATATTCTTGTAAAAAATGTTTTTGTTGAATGTGAACGTAAAAATATATGGCACAGAAAGTATGACCATGAAATGAAACATACTGTAATTGCAACATAAATAATATAACTTTGCAATCAAATTTAAAACAATGAAATTAGACTATTATATGAACAGTTCAACAATTTGTAAGTATTATATGATGTTCCAGTAGTAATGTGAAGTATAACACGGTTATGTACAAAAACAAATGTTTGGACAATAAAAATTGTATGAATCATTTTTAATGGAACATTCTTTACTTAATTCTACTAGAATTATGTAAAAGAATTATTTTACAAATTTACCTGGTAAACAGCTGCCCTCGGCAGGTCAAGACAAACAGCGCAGCAAAGGATGCCGCCCAATCGGTGTTCCAGCTTTTGTTCAGTTTTGCCATCACCCCGCAGAAGTTTGCGGCGCTTCTTATCAGGTTCCAAGAAATCTTCAATCTTTTCGAGGTCGTCACGAATCGTAGGAGTTGAAGATGCTGGTTCCGAAACTCCACTCGACGAAGCTGCTTCGTTATTGGGATCAGCCATCTTGATTGTTTTGATTTTTCCTTGACAAAACTTGTGCTTTGCGCAGACGTGAAATGTCACTGATGCCTCTCAGAATACTGAGACGCGTTCCGAATAAGGATATTTCGTACGATGGAATGTGAACATCAAATGGGCACGTTCCGAAATTTGTCAGGGTGGCGTTCAGAAATCTTACTCAGGGTCATCGATGGCTTAGTTTCCACTGTGCAGAGTTTTAACAGAATTAACCAATCACGTATAGAGGTTGAATAGAATTGACCAGTGAGGCTGCTTGACTCATTGTCAGTTGAAACTCCGTACGGTGGAAACTACTGAACTCGAACCATACTGGAATCCGTACGGCAGTGGAGCTACGTGAAGTTAGCCGGACCTGTTTTGCCGATTTTGATTTTTTTAACTTTTGATTATTGTAATCGTTTGTTAGTCGTTTGTAGGTGATTGTTAGATTGATAAAAACGTTTGTTGGACCAGCCGTTAATTAAAAAAAATGAAAAATAAATTTTAGCGTGAACTTAGCCGGAAATTTTTTATTTTAAGCGCAATTACGATTCCAAGGTGGTCATTCGATGCGTAATCGTTTGTAGGTACCGAATAAACTAAGTAAAACGTTTGTTGGATGGTCGATAGTTGGAAAAAAGCTAAAAACCCAATCCAGTATTTTTCAAGAGGACCGGTCATATGACCGTGGTAATTTAGCCGCAAAATTATTGTTTAGCAAGGTTTTTCGTTCGACGGGGGCTTAATCAATTCGGTTTTGATTGTAGGTCCCAAATAATCTATTTTAATCAATTGTTGGACCGTTGTTTGAGATATGTATCTAAATGACCATTGATGACGGTGATACCCATCATTTTGAGGTTAGCATTCGTACGTCATGATCGGAAATAGCCGGAAAGTGTATTATCATAAAACCAAAACTAAAATTATTAAGTTTCCAACGTTCAACGTTACAATTATTTTAGAATTAACGAATTAAAAAATCAAAATCGGCACAACAGGTCCGGCTAACTTCACGTAGTTGGTTGTTCCATAGTTGAATCGAGCGGTAGTGCGGTGGACACGCCAAACCACTGAAATCTAACCATACTGGAACGCGTACGGCAGTGGTGAGGGCGAGCAGAGAGAGGTAGCAAGGCACAGGCGAGTGTAGTAGCCCGTCTGTATCACACACTGCACAGTCTTTGAAAAAGTTTAAGCTGAGATAAAGCAGCGTGCAAGGGGAGGACTAAGCCAACATAACATATCCTGAAGTAGTGGCACATATATTTTATTTCGAAGACTGCTAAATATTTTTTGTCGTTTTTATAAGGCTCTATATTTATATCATGGAGCCTGGATAGGATTTATATGTACTTGTATTTCAGTGCTTTTTCCATCGCACCACGGCTGGCACTGATATGTCGGCGGGACAACATTTTCGCAGGATTTGTACACTATTTTACATACACCAAATGCACAGTTGAATTCGAAAAGGACAACTTCATCCACTCGTCAGCGAGAGGCCGGCGCGCTGGTCGGACTATCTTCGAATACAGGCGTACGCGTTCCAGTATGGTTAGAGTTCAGTGGTTTTCTACAAATGTAACTTGTCCAATAAAGAACCAATCGGAGCAAACAGTTGCTTAACTTTTATCTCGACTCAACTCGAATAAATCGAAAACCTACTTTGTGTACAGATTGGGGTAAATAATTAAGGAATAATACGTCAGCAAATCGGTGAGTGATCCAGAAAAAATGTTTTTTTTTGTGTTTTGCCATCGACGTACTTATGTAAATTTAATATTACCGATATAGAAAACCAATCACAGTTTTAATAACTTTTTATTTTTTATTGCACGTAATGCAAGGTATGGTCTAAATCCAATAGACAGATGTAGATAAATATTTGTTTACTAAATCCATGCTGAGTTTTTACATGTACAGAACAATTATTAGTGTTTTAAAAACTAGCAATATAAACCTGCCTTATGTTCTATTTTTTTACTTTTATATAAAATTAGAAATAACTATTTTAGATATCGTATAAAATGGAGTTGAAATGTATGGTACAGTCTTACGATTGGGGCAAGCATGGAATTGACAGTACTGTTGCCACGTTGATAAAATCTGCAAATACAGATTTTATCCTAGATGAAACTAAACCATATGCAGAACTTTGGATGGGTACACATCCCAATGGTCCATCATATTTAAAAGAAGAAAATAAATCTCTTGACAGTTATATAAAAGAAAATAAGGACGTTTTGGGTGCAGCAGTCGAAGAAAAATTTGGCATTCAATTACCTTTTCTTTTTAAAATTTTATCTGTTAACAAAGCTCTATCGATTCAAGCCCACCCAAATAAGGTAAATATTTAATAATAGTTTCTGTCATCATAAAGTCAATATGCTTTAATCTAAAATAAGTATATTTACATTATTTATTTTTCTTGTTTAAGGAACATGCTGTACAATTACATCGATCTTATCCAGATATATACAAAGATCCTAATCATAAACCGGAGTTAGCAATAGCCCTAACACCATTTGAAGCATTATGTGGCTTCCGTCCTATTTCAGAAATAAAACAATATTTAAAATCCATTCCGGAGTTACGTACTATTATAGGTGAAGACAAGGTACTTGAATTGATGACAATGGATGAAGCAGGGTTGCCTGCTGCACTAAAAAAATGTTTTCAAAATTTTATTAATTGTGATCCTGGCTTAGTGGCATTGCAATTACGAAAATTATTAGATCGCATAGCGAGTTTAGGTAAGAATAGAAGTATTTCATTCAATTAGTGAGTTTTTTCAAAATTAAATATACGTATCTTTGGTGATCTTGATATATCGGATTGTTTTTCAGATGAATCAACTAGACAAATTTTACATGCTAATTTGCTGGAGCGGTTACATTCCGAATATCCAGGTGATATAGGCTGTTTTGGAATTTATTTATTCAATGTTTTAACATTACAACCTGGAGAAGCTATATATCTGGGACCAAATGAGCCACATGCTTACCTTTCTGGTGGTAAGAAGTACCTACTATGAGAAATAGTTAAGTTTCTAATTTATGTTTGATTTGCAACAATATAAATTGCTATTTTATATTTTTAGATTGCGTAGAGTGCATGGCGTGTTCTGATAATGTCATACGAGCAGGTTTGACACCAAAACTTAAAGATGTAACGACATTAGTTGAAATGTTAACGTACAACTGTGAACCAAGTTCAGCCAAACGATTTCAACCGTCACGAGAAGACGAATGTTCTGAGATCTTTCGACCTCCTGTATCTGACTTTGCTGTTGTCAAAATTACCGTGTGTTTTCATATTGCGATATTTATCAGTATAATTCAGTTGTTTCTTATATTTCAAAGAAATCACAATGCCAATGTCTTAGTATTTATATCTTTCAATATTTCAGATACCTCCGGGAAGAGCATCGTATAATCTCATCCCGAGGAGTACAGCAAGTATTCTCATAATAATTAATGGAAAGGCAGAAATATCACCGTTGAAAATTCTCAATCGAGGTTCGGTACTTTTCATTCCGGCAAATGAGAAAATGATCGTGAAGGTGCTATGTGGATGCCATCCCATGCTAATGTTCCAGGCATTACCAAATGTTTGAAAAACAAGTGGATCTCTAATGGACTTTTAATTATGTCCTATCAAGGATAGCATATGTCTTCAATAATCATGGCCGAATAGTGAAAATGAATCACATCTTTGTCCCTTAACTTTTATTA
The DNA here is from genome assembly GCA_030142595.1 of Trachelus iudaicus. Taxonomy (NCBI): domain Eukaryota; kingdom Metazoa; phylum Arthropoda; class Insecta; order Hymenoptera; family Cephidae; genus Trachelus; species Trachelus iudaicus. The sequence continues at coordinate 14,636 of JARQTH010000473.1, read as the reverse complement.
TAAACGTAAAGTTCTTCATAACTTCTCTTAGAGTAACAGAGATTTTTTTACATCATGAAATTTACTATCGAATTTATATTTCACGTAATATGTTTGTTTAAAATAACAGAAAATAGGTAAGCGCATACATTTTTTCATCTTGAGGTTATCCGAATCGTTTGTGAAAAATGCCTACTGCATACAGTGTTCACATCAAACTAAAAGAACAACGGTAATGTTGTTTTTGCCCTAACATATCTAGTTAAAGAAGTTGCGAAGAAACATTGTTTGTGGAGTTTAGTGAAACAGTCAAGGTACTAGGAGATAACATGCTGAAGTTCCATCTGTAGTGAGGACATTAATAATTAAAATATTTCTTATACTACAAGCCATGGAATAGATGTTACTAGTCATTATAATTTTAAGCAATTGATTATTGAGACTAATCCTTTTAAAGTGTACATTTTATTTTAAATATATTCAATTATGGGCAGATTTTAAACAGAATTTTATTATTTTGATGAAATATTAATCCGCTTCAAATCGAGTTCAAATTCTAATGTAAATCAATCTATTATAAGGTACTTAGAAATATCGAATGGCAACATGTTTCACGAAAAACAAAATTGTATAAAAAACAAAATTGCTATAAAATACTTATGTTTTTAGTGTAGTATTGAAACAAGTAGTCGATTAAAGTTCGCGTGTTTTGTAGAATGATTCTTTCAATCAGATAGTTTCGATACTATGGCTGCTATATGTATACAAACAATTGTCACTTGTATATTTGCAGATAGCAGAAATAAAGCGCATAGAGCATAGAACATAAAACCGATAGATAAATCCAATTTTCTGATGCAACGCTACGCTTTGTAATCCACGAGAGAGAGAGAAATACAATATATAATTGTGGATATAAAATATAGTGCAAATCGAAACGTTGCGTAACATGGCTCCACATAGAGTGGAAAAACTGAACTATTCATTTATTTTTCCGTTTACGTGAGTCGAATTTATACACTCTAATGTGAAACTGCCTCACTAGCCATTTCCAAAATCTACTGAAATTAACGCTTAGCTAGTTATGTTGATTCAACTCGTCTAAATAAAAAACTTACTTTCTACATACAGCTTTTTTTTCAACGTAAGCATTGATGTCGATTATTATATATTTCCTTGATTTGTATCACCGAGAGAAGACACTAACAAAGAGGCGTAAGGTGTGAAGTTTTATATCTGTCGGCCAATAGAAAGCACATGAGATACACTGGAACCATCATAAAAGTTCTAGAGGAGATTGAAATCCCATTTGTTTCAAACACAGAATACACAAGAACTGACCCTATTTACTAGTCTCCTTCATATTTATACCAGCGGAACATTTTGCGTCCAACAAGTGTTTTATATAAAATTGATATATCATCATCAATAATGTTTTATGTTCATAGTCAAGTCGCGAGGTCAGTGTCTTATACTACAGGGGCAATTACGTCCCAGCCTAAATATACAATATAAAATAAGAAAAACTAACCCAATCATGATATATCATAGTGTCAAAATACTAACCCATCGACTTCCGCAAAGTTAGCCCCCCCCCCCCCACTTCGATTTTTGACATTTTTCTTTTTACCCATCGACTGGTGGTTGTTTGGTGATATTTGGTCACTATTAACTAACCGGTTTAAGACCATCGTCTAAACGTAGTCAATGCATATGTTTCCATCATGCAGGGTTGCAATAGAGTTAACCAATGAAGTTAGCTTATTCCGATCAATTCTCATTGTTCATTGGTTAACTCTATTTCAACCCTACACGGTAGAAACATATGCATAGTTGGATGTACAGTGAACCTCAATAATGGTGACAATGGTGGACGCCGTGCGGTGCGGTTTAGAGAGGAGGATTGGGCGGCGCCTGCTCACCTGTCTCGGCTTGTGCGTGTAACGCAGAAAGCACTACGGTGCGAGCAAAACGCCAGAGTGCTGCTCGGTGCGCCCTTGGTTGCACAGCACGAGTGTAAGCGAGACGCCAACAAGGCCCCTCATACGCAATAGTGAGCTTGGTGGGGGACTGCTTGGGGTGGAAGGCACGCTTTCCCTCTCTCAGACTAACGCTCTATGACGAGGACAGCAGGTGCCTCGATAAGGAGCGAGAAGGAGCTACGCAACTTTCGGTAGTAGGAATGAGACAGATTTTTCGATTATCCGTCCTGGTCATACAGCGTTAGTAAGACAAAGACGGATAGATGCGACGTGGTCGCTGGAAAATGATCGGCGCGGGTGGACGCCGTGCGGTGAGGTAAGAGAGGAGAGTAGGCGGTGACTGTTTTCTTACCTGGATACGCGCGTGCAACGCAGTGAGCGCTATGGTGCGAGCGAGAAGCCAAACGTCCTACGGTGCGTCCTTTTCGCATAGCATTATTTGGAGCGAGACGGCAATAAGGCCCTGAGTTGCACTCGGGAGCTTGGTGGGGCGGTATCGATAGTTAGCCTAGAGAACGCATAGACTTTTCTAGGAGACGTGATGGAAATCTAATGTCTAGCGATTTTCATTCTAACGAGCGAACTCTTTATGCAAAGTAATGGCACCACAATTGTGCGTTGAACTGCGTGGCCGGATTGTCGGTTTGTGGCAAGCTGGTGTGCCAATCGGCGATATTGCTCGGTCCATCGGGTGCAAGGAAGAACCTGTGCTCCGATAGATTGAGAGGTACCGTCGTGGTGGAGATCATGCGTTGGACGATCACCGTGCGAAAAATCGAAGACCGCGGAGGACAACTGAGGGGGAAGATCGGCATCTTATCGATATTGTAAATTTGTAGGTGGGTATTGAGAGTAGATCAATGCACTTTGTGTACTTGAACAGGTTTATTTGTAGTGAAAGTTATTAGAAATAGAATTGATAAATTTAAAAAGGCCCCTTTTCTTATTGGTTGATCTATAATGTTAAGATTAATGTTCAGACTTTAATTTAAATATTTTACTAACACTGCATTGTGTTAAATGAAAACTCGGACGATGGATTCTTTTGTTTGACTTACTTATCCATTATACGCAATTGCTGACTGACTGACTAACTTACTTATAATTTTTGCGCATGTCACACAGGGCCGCAGCTAGCTCGTATAATTTGGGGCGCATTCACATTTCGCTTTTATAAATCCTTAAGTTTAGTTTACATGAATCGTTATTAAAGTAATTAATCACGACAATCGATGCTATTAGCACCGAACCGTCCGCCTCAGTGTCCAAAATTTCTACACGGGGTGACTTCAGTGCATCCGTAAACACCGCCTGCCGCAATTTCGAGAAGCTAGCTATCGTTGTGTCGTGCAGCCTGCAAAATTTCGTTGTTTCCCCGACATAGTTGCACGTTGCTGAGGTCTCGTGAGACATGGGAAACGACGATATGGACAGCCGAAAAAGTCTTTGTGTCGCCTGTTGACCATCGTCTTCACGTATGGCGACCAACCGATAAGCGGCTGGACCCGAGATACGTTGTTCCGCATGATCGCAGCGGACGTATGTCGTGTGGAGTGTGGGGATAGATCAGCGGTAACGTTATCAGCGAATTAGTGGAGATTACTCCACGTATGGATTCTGCGGAGTATATCCCCGTACTTGAGGAAGTACTGCTTCCGAGTGTGCGCGCGGTATATCCTGCAGAAACCATGCTAACAATCCCCTTGATTCAGGATAACGCCGCGTGTCATAACTCACGCAAAACACGTGATTGGTTCCCAGTGCACCTCGAAATTCAGTTGGTGCAATGGTCTGTAAAGTCACCCGACCTAAACATTATTGAAAATGTTTGGGCCGAGATGACTAGAAGATGGTCGTTTGATAGGGAGAGCACGAGAACATCTATAGCTAGTTATGCTAAACACATTTGGGAAGAGCTCTAACATGATCCTTAGTTTTTGAAGAATTTGATCGATTCAATTCCGAATAGGTTAAATCAAGTTATTGACTGCGTCGGCTCCTGGACTGATTATTAATTGTTCACGCATGGCAGTGCAACATTTTGCGGAATTCGATCACCGGCCCTTTTAAGGACCAACAACAATTTCATATACGCGGGGAACCATATGGTAATCGCAGACACCTCCTGTTTTTCTAGTGCGCTTCAAAAGGGCATAATCCTTATATGAAGTCCTCAAACTTACGCCCTTGTGCCTGCGCATTTACGAACGTAACTTCAACGCTTCATGATAGTGTCATCTAGGCTAGCTAGCGTTATGTCCCACCAAGCTCTTTGGTGGGACTCAGGGATGGTATTGCCGTCTCCCTCCCACTCATGATGTGCGAAAAGAACGCAGCGTAGGACGCTTTGGTTTCTCGCGGGCAGCATACCGCTCACTGCGTTGCACGCACGTATCCAGGTCAGAAAACAGTCACCGCCTACTCTCCTCTCTTACCTCACCGCACAGCGTCCACCCGCCGCCGATCCTTTTCCAGCGACCAGGTCGCATCTATCCGTCTTTGCCTTACTAACGCTGTATGACGAGGATGGATAATCGAAAAATCTATCTCATTCCCACTACCGAAAGTCGCGTAGCTCCTTCTCGCTCCTTATCGGGGCACCTGCTGTCCTCATCATAGAGCGTTAGTCTGAGAGAGAGAGGGAAAGCGTGCCTCCGAACATAAGCAGTCCCCCACCAAGCTCCCTATTGTGCATGAGGGGCCTTGTTGGCATCTCGCTTACATTCGTGCTGTGCAACAAGGACGTACCGAGCGATGCTCTGGCGCCTCGCTCGCACCGTAGTGCTTTATGCGTTGCACGCACAGGCCAAGATAGGAGAGCAGGCGCCGCCCATCCTTCTCTCTTACCTCACCGCATGGCGTCCATCGTTGACACCATTAATGCAGTTGACTGTACTGTCCGCGAGATAACGCATGAGAACTCGATTCTTTTCACAGGCTTGCATCATTTTCTTCAAGAGGCCATCGTCGTTATTCAAACCTTTTGCCATCCTTGCAGGTAGAAATGTCGAAAAGCTGTCTGCTACATTGAGGATTAGTCTCATCCCATATTTGGTTTGAACTTTTCTCATTCTGGTGATTTTGTATTTTTTCTGACGTTCCAACTCAGCCAATTTCTTTGTACGAAGATAGTCATCCAAACGGCCGACTTCGTTAATTGTTGAGAAATTCATTTTTTATGGTAGATGAAGTTTTTTTATTATTGTAGAAAGCTGTTATATGTATACTCTTTTAGCTTCAATCAAATGTTTCACTTCCGTGATATTCCTTAATAGTAACTATATTCGAACTCTGAGCTCACAATGTTTCCTCTTATTTAGTATCGGTCGGATTGTCATAGTAGACTAATGAAGATACGTTCTGCTCTTCCTTTAATAGGAAAGTCTTAAGGGTTAAAATGGGAATGGGAGGTTTCGGAAATTACTAGGAATCGAATGGCCTACAGAGATTCCTGGAATCAATGTCAAGGTCGATGCATTTTCCAGACGGAGCGACTTACGTTCTAGAATATTCGGATGAATCTTAGCCCTCCTTCGACAAAATTGCGTCGCGCGCTTACGTATCTCCCACGAGTAATTTGACACCTCGGAGGATCAGAGACTGCATTCTCGACGCACGACTATGCGAGGTAACGTTCGGCATTGCGCATTTGAACAACCGATACATCGATTTTTTTAGAATGACTTTGAACCCGCCACTGTGCTTGCGAGTACCATTTTGACTTGCACGAACCTGCACGAGGCAATGGAATTGTTTTGCTTCGGTTCGAGCGATAAGACACCTAGCCGAATTGCGCACTTTGAGCTCGAATTCTATATCAAAAAGTTTCCGACGCGCGTTCGGAAGTGCACAAAGGGTCGCTTGTCTTCTGCGAGTAATTCGATACCCTGAATAACAAGGTCAAAATAGTGTCCGGCTTCCGCTTGAAGTCTGCATGGGGGTTGGGGGAGTCATCGAAAGTTTCGGGACGATGGGGCTGCCGTTCGAAACCTGCACGGAGGCTTCCTGAAATCGAATGGCTGACGAGAGCTGACAAATTTTCTGGAATCGATGCTGCTGCTGCATCCTCGATGCGCAACTCTGCGAGATAACGTTCAAAGTCAAACCAGCTCAAGGCTGCCGTCAGAATTCTGCACGGATCGGGGAGGGAGTAAGGGGGTTCATCGAAGCTTCTTGAAGGCTTCCCGGAGGCGGGGGGGGGGGCAAGAGGCTCCATCAAAATGTCGCGCAAGAGGACCGTCGGCTCTGGGAGCGATCCTCCGCGACTTAGCATGGACAAGAACCATCAAAGTTTCTAGAAGGTTCTCGATCGTGTGCGATTCCTAGAATCGGGCGCAAGATTCCTAGAATCCCCCATAAATTCCTAAAAAATAGGGGTCTCGGTGACGTCACTTCCGGAAATCGTAGAGCTCACGACGCCAACTTAGCACACACACCCATTTTCGAAGGTTCTAGAGTGTCAGCATATGTTGGTTACAGGAATCCTGATCCAGAACCGACACAGCTATACTACTGCAGCGAATAAAAATAATGCAGCAGCAGAATGAACGTTTTAGTTTCCTCTTCTGACTGGTGTGACCTTGAGTCCCAAATTTCTCAGGAATAATACATTTGGAGGTGTTAACGCTTTGCAGCGCGGACGATAAATGATTCCTTTTATACATATCGGTTCATTATTATAGCCATTATTATAACCACTACCAATCTTTCGATTATACACGATCCCCATTATCACATGGATTTCACGTGTAGTCTTATCGCTATGACTTTTCATTGAAAATTCACCAAGTCTCCGTCCTGATCGACTATTCGAAGCTGTAGGTGATCTATTGTCTTGCTTGTTACTGGAAGGTAAATGATGTGCGACGGCATCTCTATTATCTTATATCCTGGTGGTACAACCGGAAAGAATTCGTCGATGGTATGTAAGTAGATACACACTGCCCCTGCCCGTCACAACAAACCCCCACCACTGCCCCTATGAGTTATAGAGTGCACCGCGCTCTGTCCACCGGCACTGCACTATGGCGCCACCCCCTCGTCAATGTGCTTGGGTTCCCAATCGTCGCCCCAGATAGCCCTCCAACACCCCTCGCCATGTGGTTGAATCCCCACCATACGGCTTCGGTCCTAAGGCCCGAAACCCGCAGTAGCAACGGTGCTGCATGCCCCAGGGGCCTATCACGCTCGATAATTATGCAGTGATCCCCGGTCGGTACCTTTTTTAATTACCCTAAGCGGGTAGCATGGTAAAGTTGAACATGGATTTTTTTAAAGAAACACCTTATAATACAGAAGTATCGTATGTATTGTCTTTTTTTTTTCGATACTTTTAGCTATCGATGGGTGGATGTCCAATCCCTAATATTTTGCTTGGGATGAATCCTCCACATACCGCGCAACTGTTGGAATGCTTGGTACCCCTCTTTAGGTCAATTTAGGGAAGGATGCGTAAATACGACAGGCGTGAGTGTACCATTGTCTTACGAAGTCGTCCCTACGAAACCCCTGGTACGCGTGTTACATTCCGACCCCGTGGAAAGGAGGGATGGAGGGGGAGGGAGAGGGGGAGGGAGAGTGAAAGAGAGAGGCAGAGGCAGAGCCAGAGACGGGGACGGAGACGGGGACGGAGACGGGGACGTGGACGGGGACGAGGACGGGGACGGGGACGGGGACGGAGACGGAGACGGAGAGAGAGAGAGAGAGAGAGAGAGAGAGAGAGAGAGAGAGAGAGACAGAGAGAGAGAGAGAGAGAGAGAGAGAGAG
>JARQTH010000472.1:1243972-1264678 GCA_030142595.1 Trachelus iudaicus | reverse complement strand
CTAGTATCTTTGAGTTTACGTCCATCTCGTTGGACGTTTGCGAATTGACTGAGGGAGAAGCGTTCGTCTAGCTGAAAGCCGAGACTTGCCTTCCCTCCATCCCTTTCTCCTTCTGAGTAACTCTGTTCCCTTTCCCCTTCCGCTCCCTATAATTTTACCCCACCACTCCAACACAGTATCACTATCCGGTCTTGACCGATTCCTCCTCTTCTCCCTACCACCAAACAATTCTCCACCCTCTTTTGACCTCCTCGTCACTGTCTCGCGTCTCTTATATTAGACGATCTTTGTTATTCAACCGAGTTTACAGGCTTGGCCGTCTTTATCATTGCAAATATGCTATGCAAATGGCTAATGAAGTGCGTTGACTGTGTCGGCTACAAAGTTCTTTGAGACTTCAATTCAGCAGTATCTTCTAAGCTTTCATATTTGTGACTTGATTCGAAGCAAGACTGCCTTAGTTAGACAATTTTTCTCTGTTACTCAAGAATTTTATATTTTCTTGTTCAACGCCCTATCTGTCTGATTTTCTTCGACTCTCGTTGCTTGTGCCATGTTACCTACAAATAACGATCACGTTTCTCGCTGAAAGCTTTCTGCCTCTTTGAAAGCACTCTGGTTTACTCGGGTTATCAAAATGGGAGACGTGGAAGGACGAAGGGTAAGAGATAGAGACTGGAAGATCAAATTGCAATGGGAAGAGACAGTGGGAAAGAAACAAAGATGCACGGAGTTACGCAAATAGATAGGAGAGCGCGTGGCGAGATGTGATTCTGCATTTGAAAATGGAATGGCCCAGTTGCTTCAAGAGATTCAAAGCTTTTGTATTTTTCCCGCAGTACATAACTACAGTAGGTTTCTACGTTACCGACGGTTTTATTCATTCCAATGAATCGATCAAGGTTAATCAAGTTTCGTTAATCATCCATTCTCAGGTAACCAGTATTTCATTGTCGAGTCTCGTCTCGTAAGGAAAATAACAGCTCGTGATGTATTATTTATACTCCGATTAAATGCGTTTTCTTAATCCGGTTATACCAGATTACATATAAAGAATTAACATAAAGTTAATATCAAACATTGAAGAAAGACACGAGTATTCTCCTAATGGCCTGTTTAAATGTTTTTCTGTAGAAATAGTACAGCGGGTGTTATTTTATCGTTGCTGCGCGTTCAGGAAAAATAAACTATGATGAACGTCGTAATTGTCCCAGTCGCTGCTATTCGCTCGGGACGAATGGTCATTCTTTGTTCTGGTGGTGGCGACAGCTAGAAATTTTGAAATTCCACGCACTTTTTAATCTACGTGCAGCCTCTGTACAAATAAACGGTCCAGGAAAGCGCACGATTCACTGCTGTGACACCAATGTAAATGGTATTCGCAATATACTGCGTGGACCCTTTTTAATTATTAAGAAAAGACCTTATGCTTTTAGCTTATGTCAGTGTAACGATACAGCGAATATTGGTATATTCTATTTTATACTTAAGATGTACTTGAATTACTGCAATAGAGGAAACTGATTGATGCATTGTATCAAGATCGAGCTGCCTTTTTTCTTAGGCATTGATATCACAAAAATAGAACGGTAAACAGGAAGACGAGAGAATTTTTTTTTTGGTCCCAATCGATTTTCCCGTCCACTCTGATCGCGATGGAGGACTTGACAAGAATTGGTTGACCTAAATGGAACGAGGACGGATGTTGTTCCAGAGGAGTTGGGTGAAAAACTAACTCGGACATGTCCGAGGAAGTTGAGCAGCGCTTTAACAAGACCACAGTTCCGTTCGAATTAGCCTCCATGACACATTGCTTTTTCAAATTGCGTATGTGGAATTGATCTGTCTTTTACAACTATTTTTCAGAGTACATCAAATCGGTCACGTAATCCTGTTGTGAAAGATTGAATGTTGCGGATTGTAAATCTTTGGACTCTGCATACATTTATAATATAAGACAGTGTACCTTTACAGTAGAAGCTTACACAGTAAACTTAACCACGAGGCTGTACCTAACGAAGTACAGTAACCTAAATGCGCATTCACCTGGTTATAGGCATATTTTCTATCGAAGTACCGGACGTTACACTTAAATACTAAACCAAAGTTTTTAAATGCTCGCAAAAATTATCTAGGTTACGTTAACGAATTCTTAATAAGTAGCAATCTTGTACGAATCGAACAAATTACTGTTACAACAAATTTACGCCTGGCACGCCTCTAAACTAACGGTCACGAATGCTAATAAATTTAACTATAATTGGTTCGACATAATATCTACCTGTACAGGACTAAATGTACAGGATATACTGATACTTGATAAACGCATTCGACGTTACATCCACATAAATCTACGATACAAAGGAAACGTTCAAAAGAGATGGTATACATTGTGAGCCTTGAAATTCTGTAATATTGTGACTTTTCAAAAATACTATAGACAGCCGTTATATGCTGTGTATTGTGTGCTATGTGTTTCCAGGAAGGTTACGCTGTAAAACGTGAAATTCCAGTGTGTACGTTAATTATCTATATTAAGTGAGGCCATCATTCGCAGGCCTTTACCTATTAGCATTACTCGCAGTTGACATTCTTGCACGTATCATGAGCTCCTCGACTACGAATTTATTATTAAGAGCCTAACAGCAAGGATACGTGGATTACAATGCTCAATGACAATATCGCCTGGGTCTGGTATTAGTATATAATTAAGAATATCACCTGAGTCTAGAAATAGTAGAAAAGATTTGCTTTACCAAATTTATTCTTATGAGCGAAGGTACCACTGCGTATAGCTATACATACATATGTATATATACACATATACATACTGTAGATATGGTTTACCGTGCGACGGCGTGCAACACCTGATTAACGATGAGGAACGACGACTCCGGCAGCCATAAATGAGCCAGGATACAACAAACTTACTGTTCTCCAGACTTAGGACGTGGGGATTACTTTGACTGTTTTGTCAGGAGGAATGCAAACGTAACGGAGCCATTGAATTATCACTATTAATCATAAGGGATGAGCTGACAGTGTCGTTGCATTCTTTGGTGTACAGTTTCATTGTATATTCAACATTTTGATTAATCGATTGCGTTTGAAAATAATTCTATGGGATGCGTTGTCTGTTACTAGATGTAATGCCTAGCTAAAGAGTAATTGCGAGATAGAAATGAGATTTTAACAAAATTTATAAATAAAAATATTAGAGCGATAATTTGTTTCGCGTGTAGATTTTTATTGGGACTGCTGGGTATGCAGAGTTTGATATCTTCTGATGATGTAGGCCGAGGAGAGTGTTGAAAATTCGATAAGGATTATACAAGGAGTGCAGTTATAAAAATATTGACAATGCATCAGTAAGCTTGGTATAAGCGAGTTTAAGAAAGTGAAAACTATTTCTTGTGATAGCAAGAGTGACTGAGAGAAGGAGGAAAAGATCTAGATCACTCACTATAGTTGAAAATCGCTAAGAGTGGACGAACCGTGTGTTTAAAAGAGGTTGAGCTGCGTTTAGGGATTTCGAAAGCATTCGAAGTAAGAATGCGCCGTGATTCGGGTCAGTCGGTAACGATGTTCCTCGTTCTCCAGAGTTCCATCGATCACTTTTTATGTTAGAGTCACGAGCCGTAGTTGAAAATCGCTAAGAGTGGACGAACCGTGTATTTAAAAGAGTTTGAGCTGCTTTTAGGGATTTCGAAAGCATTCGAAATAAGAGTGCGCCGTGATTCGCGTCAGTCGGTAACGACGTTCCTCGTCCACCGGAGTTCCATCGATCACTTTATGTTGTTAGAGTCAGGAACCCTTTATTCTCTGACAGTTCATAAATTCAGAGCGAACCCTCCAATCAGAACGATTCTCCGCCACTTTTATACAGACAATAGAACAAGCCAAGTCCAATAAGGAATCCAATAGGACAATCTGTAATATTTACCTTGTAAAATCTTGTGTGGTCAGCAATTTGACTATGAGAAAAGGTTTTTGTTCTTCTCTGTGGAAGTGTTACGCACGTGTAGATAGATTCACATTATCGAGCTGGATAAGGGACGAACCGAAGGGTGAGTCCGGGCAATATAACCTCCAAATGTGTTCGGTATATAGGCAAAGGCCGCACCTCTACTTTCCGTTTCTCGCTGGCCTACTAAACGGCATCATCTCCCGAAATAGAAGCGTCATGGCGAGAAGTGCGAGTCGAGGAAAGGAGATAAAGGAAAAGAGGACAGCTAAAAGTGAGAAATAGTAAAATAGAACGAAGAGCAAGAAGGTTAAAACTCGACTGAAACTATAAGACAGACAGTGTAAGACTACGTTGGTCATCGAATCATTGAAATTGGATGGACTCAGCTAGTCAAATGCGAATCTTTATCGTGATAGCTAATGGATTATACGTTCGTTTTTATTAGCTTGTTCAATAGGAGCGCCTATATCCTTTTGATAAACTCAAACTTCTACGATTAATCCCACTCGAATTTATTAAGGAAGAAACATATCAGTCTGATATTCTTGGTTTATATTATATGCCTACGTAGTACAGTCAAGTAAAGAATTTAAGGACAAAAAATTTGAAGCAAGTCTTCCACGTCTCACACAGAACTTAGGCCTAATTTGAATGAACTGATGATAATGACTACTATACTACTCTATACTACACTATACTCAAGGTACAAAGGTTTGATATAATAATTAGAACTCTAGGTTGTCATCTGTTAAAAAAACCCTTTATAGGGTTGTCCAAAAGACCGTTAAGATCTATTCATGAGAGGACCTTTACAAACGGATAAATAAAACGGCCAGCTATTGTCCTTATTCAGCTTTGTTCCCTTGTGGAAGATTATACATACATATGTACAATCGTATATGCCTGTGAACGCATGAGAGTCTTTGTCCTCTTTCCATTGGAACGTTCCAGAAGAATCGGGGTACGACTGCCGTTTTTATCCTCCATTCAAACGAAACTTCGAGCTCTTGGTTGTTTTGTATAACGTGTTCCTTGGCATCACGATATGACTATGTTTAATAAACATTTTCGTTATTTTAACGCATGGCGCGAGGCGCATTTACACGTGTAATAAATAGGCTAGAATGCTCATCATAGTTAAGTATAAAATCTCTTCTAGCAAAATCAAATAGCGATGCATAATTCAAACCGTCTCGCAGTCACGGAATCTGCTCGTTGAAACGTCTTAGAAATTGCCAGCAGGGAACAGCAATAGCGAAGTTGATAGCATTATTCTATTTATTTCATAGAGTTTCAATGAGCACTATTGTAAAATGTTAAAAATTATTTCCTATCTCTGTATCATTTTGCAGATTATTATTGAGGTCTGCGGCATCAGATACAGTCTAGTTAAGCTACCAATTGAAATCTCTTGTTTCAATTAAGGATTCATTATTTTCTTCTTAAAGCGCTATGGAAGCTACAAAGCTACATACGTTTGTCCTTTGCTGCGTGTGGATGATATAATTAGGTCGCAGCGTCGAACATTCGACACGAGAGAGTAGAGATCCTGTCATAATATTGTTAGCAAACTTGGTGTGAAGGTGACGGTATGTTTGCGCTCGCCAACGCCAGCATCTACTCTACCATGGTACATCACGTGACTGATTTCCACTAGGTGTTACGTCGTAGGTACACTGGGTGTCCGTCCAGCTCACCCTGGAGTTACTGACGTGGTGTGGTAGTATGCACGAAACTAAAAAAAAATATAATCTATAATAACCACGCAGAGAACATTATTTTGAAATAATTGCATAGGCATCATTCTTTAAATCTATAATTATCAGACAATTAAATTAAATTATAATTATATAAGTTACAACTGTACTCTGATTGTAGTTCTAAATTGATTTCTAATTTTGTATCAATACCTCTGTGCTTTTTTATAGATTGAAAGCATAATGGATGGACGTTGCTTCTTTTTACAAGGATCCAAAGTAACCCAATGTTTCATGGGGTGTAATCGACTTGTCGCCGTAGGGCGCATTACGTGTGACGTAAGAGAAATGGGTCATGGGCATGTGAATAGGATTTGGTTATGCCTCGGCTAACCTGTGATCAGGATGGTGATGATGCTGGGGTGGTTACATAGGGAGGGTCTGAAAAATAATGAACGGCGACCGTTGGTCGTTATGGTAACCATCGCGTTGAGATTTCATCTGGCAGGCGTTCGAGTACACGAGAATAGGAACCCCACTGGCCTTGTAGCGGACAAACTGTCGGTATAGACATTTTGAGGAAGTATATTCTACGGACTTCAGAGTCCACCATATCCAACGCGTATTATAATACGGTAGCACTAGAAAAATAATTTCTAAAATTATATTGCTGTTGCAGGAAACGTCAAGATCGTACAACAAAAACAGATTACGTCAACGTCCATAAAGACTGATAAAAAATTCATCATATTTCTCCAACTGGATCATAACGGAAATGTCGAGAAACCTCCAGGACGTTTCATGGATATCTTTTCTTTGAATCAAGAAATCCGTGTCCTTCGTGCTGTGGAAGGAAAGAAAAAAGATCCATTACCATTATCTCGATGCCAGTGATAATTATAAAGAAGCTGTATCTCCTCAATTGGATTCTTACTCATGACTCTTGGATGATGATGTAGGCTAACCATTACGAAATTCCAATGACGATAACTGCCAGCATTTTCACAGAGAATTTAACGTTTGGCTTATATTCTGCCATAAGATCTTCCAGTCATCCTGCGCATCCGGTGGATTAAAGCGTAAGAAAACTCATCGTCCACGTATATGAGAGTTTCTGAAAAATGTGTAAAGTAAAAAAAATTATCTGTCAACAGCCACCGTTGCGTAACGTGACTCCATGTGCTACGAGAATTAAAAGTTTCAAAGTATTCTATTTTATACAGCGTTCATGCTGTATGTCCACTCATGGCTTTAGTAGAAGAACTACATATGTACTCCGAAGGACTTAATTTAGCAATTAGACCGTTATATCATGCATCATGCGAATACAATGTGCGCTAGAGTGTATAACGTCATGATATTATCACACGTTTAGCATCGATTATATTCATCGACCATTAAGCATAAACCATAAGCAATAAATATTCATGACAGTATTCGATGAGTTATAATGAATCTTATAAATTTATACTCAGACCAATTAAGTGACAGTGATGTAACAGTAATTATTTTATGTATATTATACATCGCCCAACTAAAGGCAACATTGCGAATAGACGTGTTATTTTGAGGTACCATAAGCCTTTTTGCTTTTGTCACGCGATGTCTTGTCAAAGGAAAAATATAAGTGGTAGATTTCAGCAGTCGAATTGAGCAAACTTTAAAATTCTTTCTTAAAAATGTATCATTACTTAGAAACCATGAGTAAAAGATCTTACGTATCAAATTGTCACGCGTTACGCATATGAATTGTAATACAGTATCTGTTTAAGAATCGCACAACAAGTACGAGGCATTGATGAATATAAATGCTACAAGCTTCTCAATGTACGTTTAGCTCGGGCTTCCCAGCCATGCTAGTTTACAGTTTATATAGTAGTAATAAAGATGTACCAGATGTATAGTAGTGCCAGTATAGTCTTAGGTACTTGAATAAGATTGTTATTCAGACAAATAGCATTGCTTATTCCTGTGTTAACTGAGGCTTCACTCGTGGAGGCCATTTCGTCCAATGTGGAGGTCGTTACTGCAGGAAGTCCTCGTGTGATACATGGATAGAATAATTTTCTGTATAGGAAAGGATAAAGAAAATGATTAAAAGTTTTGACTGGTAATGTCTCCTCGATTTTAATTACGATGGCATACTGACCTTTTATTACGTAGATATACAATGTCTTCATCTATATTCTAGCATTCTGGGTGTTTCTCTTGTAGATCTTCTGATTTAATTCCAATGAAAACGTTTCTATCTGTTTGTATTAATAGTGACGAGACGGGAAGAATTTCGAGGTCAGTGTTGAGGCAATGCAGCGCTATGGTTTCGGTTAGATATTGGACAATGATCCTCTGTAGATGGTTCGTTAACGATGGGATAGACTTTATTTTTGGACGACTCAAAAAATAGATAATGAATAACGATGATAAAACTCATACGCGTCATCCTGCGAATCCTAAACGAATTTTTGACCTTATTTAAAACATGATGTCACGTATGAGAGTGAAAGAATGACATAAGCTTTTAGCATATTGATATAAATTATATGTAACCAATATAAAGAAATTCATGAATGTTTAAAATGTCAGATAGGTACGTTGGGCGTTTTTAAATCTTTTAATTGTTTTCTTTGGCGGCCAGATCCTTGCGGATCAACTTTATACCTGCTGCTCAAGATGCTTAAGAAACGTATTAAAAGAACTTGATAATGGAACAAATAGGATTTGTGTGTCGGAATTTTCGTATAAAATCTTATAGATTTTACTACTGAAAATGAGATGAGATTTTCATTGAGTCCAATTAAGAATTTATTGCTTCTGAGGTAATCACAAATAAAATCATATTGGACGCGATAAATTGGTAATTCTGATTGTAATTCAATCGGATATCCATTGGTTTGTATTGATTCTAATAAGAATTTTTAAACAGGGTACGGTTAGTCATACGACAAAACAATTAAATACTTTTTACCTTCATCTTTTTTTCTCTCTCAAAGATTAATTCATTAATAATTATAATATAGAATGATTCAATCGATTGGTTCGTATTAAATTTCCAGCTGGGTGAGTCATAACCTTAAAAATGTTTCTCATGGACGGTATGGCAGTTTTGTAGGAAAACGATACGACGACTATTGCTGCTGTCACTTGGAATAAAATCTGAAACGACAATGTAAGCAGATCAAGAAATAGGCACACATTCGACACGATTCAAAGTTTTTTGTACATATATCGAAGTAAGGGAGAAAAGGAGAGAAAGAGAGAGAGGGAGAGAAACAAATGAAATATTAATTTTGTTACGTGATTCATCGTGCCTTGTACGTGCTTTGTTTTACGAATGGGCCTTAGGTAAGACCCAACTTGTATCTACTAGTCGCGCATGCATTGCTACAAAACAAAATTCATACAAGTACGTTACAGCTTTAGATCGAGTACGTATAATATGTATTGTAGTCACTGGCCATGGTTAGACCATATATAGGCATCCCTATCTAAAAAAAACCACATGAATACAAATTTCTTCCAAGATGAAAAAAATATTGAATTACACTCTAAGAATACTCTTGGGTGACTGACAAAGAAGATACCTCGGGTGGCCCACTACGATTTTGTTCTTTTTGAAATACGTTATTCTCCGTCAAAATCTAAGCCACGTGTCTTTCTTTTGGTTCTCACAATTTCGCATAGTTCCAGTCGAAATATTTAAATTGGGTCAACTGGGGAATAATCCTCATGGTGAATAATGAAAAATGCATTTTGGTCGTTTCTGATGGGTTGAATGCATTAGAATTCATAGGGGTTGAAAAGTCCAATATTTTAATAATAAAAAAAATATTGATTAGATTTTGAAGAAATCAATTGCATTTTAAAGTATTAAAAAAAAGTAGGAGATACATGTTTTTGCGTTCTTCGAAGAAAACCTCGTTTAAGGGGTGAACCACCCCTATGCCAGTGCAACCAATTTTCTCATTTCACTATCTTGCTTCAATTTGCCTTTTAAATTATTAGAAAGCTCTTTTTATGGGTTAATTAAGAAGCTTAATCGTTTCAATAAAGTTCGATTATATGTTTACCAAAACCACCCCTTCGTTTCTTGACGTCCTTCTGGCGGAATTCTCGCGAGGTCTTCAGATCTTCTGTATCCTAAGGGTTTTGGAGGTCGCTCAAACCGATTTTGGATATTAAATTTTGAAATTCACAATGCCAGATACTGTCAAAATGCAATTTTTTAATTGTTATAGCAAGGGGTAACTATCCTTACGGAAGTATGCGAAACTGTGAAGACCACCCTCGAGGAGGCCTTTGGGGGTTAATTTCATTCGAAATGAACAAAATCGAAGGGGGACACCTGGGGTACCTTGTGAGTTAAGAAAGGGTTGTCCGATTCAAAGAGACATGCATCATTTGAGCAACTGACACTGTTAGTGAACAGATTGGTCAATATAGAAAGATGCTATTTTCGATTTTGAATTAAAGTAGCTGATTTTGGAAAATGCTCTTGTCCTTAAAGAGAGGCAAATCGGATGAAAAGGGGACTACTTTGTAAGTGAAAATCATAGTTGGTTAAGACCCAATGATGTATAATTATGAAATATTAGTTACGCATAGAAATTCACTAACTGATTTGTGAAAGAACCGATTGATTTAATATTTGATTGGTTTTTGAAAAACGATGGTGCAAATTGGTTGCTCGGTAAATATTAATTGTATTTTTCTAAAATACATGTGCAGCATGAAACTGATTTGTCCAGAGTGCTGCAGCGCTCCTGTCTTTTTTTTCGCATGCGAAGCGCCCGGTTTGCTTTAACAAAGGTAAATAACATGTGTCATATTATTCAAGGACATTTGGACGATACTTGTTAATAATCGTGAGGAACGGATTGCCAATTTACTACAGGACGATTATTGTTATGAATACTAAGTGACTGTAGCGATGATTCTAAACCGCCTGAATGACTCTAATGTAAATTGTAAGCAGTGTATATTTGCATGACAGTTACCGTGCGTCCAGTATGTTTCACGGTGACGTCAGGAGTTGAAAGTTTTTTTGTCAAGGCCTCACGAGCTATAGGACAGAGGGATTCTTATTGCATTCGTATTCATTACTTATTGTAGTTGCATAAGCCTATCAAATTGATTAGTTTCTTTATTTTTCATATCCTGTCGCTTTCCTTTTTATACATCCTGTAATTGTGATAAAAGATTATTGACAAAGTATAGCAGACATTGGCTAATGCAGACTCTTCTCTGAATGAGGCTTATGTGTCTCCTTTTGCTTTGAATTTGACAAATATAGTGATTAAAAAATATATTCTATTTGTTTACAGACTGACTTAATTCTGCGAGGGGTAAGTCCATTTTTATTGTAAAAAAAAACAGTTATGTTATTGCTTTTACTTACTCAACATTTTGTGATTGACAATTAATTAATATGTTAATTGGTTTTAATGTGGCGTGATGTCATGATGTATAATGAAAGGCTATGATTTGCTTACGTCTACTCAGGTCAGTTACCTGTAATCAAATGACTTGAAGATCACGTTTGTGTATAAAAAACAGTAAAGAAATATTTAGGATTTTACTTTTGATGGGTTGTCATGCTTACGTGCATTTGCCAGCTGATTATGATAAAAATAAAAATATACTTTGTCTTGGGTATTATATATAGGCATTGATGGAGTCAAATTATCTGTAATTAAAAATTTTTAATCAATACAAAAACGTGAACAGCGACGCTTCTTAATCTGTGCGTAATGATGATGTGCGCGAAGGAATATATGATTAAATTCTGTTCAGGAATTATTTTTAAAAGTATATAGTGATGTATAGATTGATGGGGGTTCTAGAAAATTAAATTGCGAAATTAGGTGATAGAACTGAAAATTCCGACATGTTTTCTTTTGCAGCACGGTGGAATTCTTGATGATCTTTAATTGTTTAAACCTATGTATTACGTGGCATCGATTTTTCTAATTCGATTAAGCACGTCCTGGTTTTTTCCACTGCTGAAAGTCGTGCGAGTTTGAAAAGTTGTCCTTTCGGAACAAGAGGAAAAGAGGTGGAAGGACGTTACCTGTGCTTCTTATTTTACACTTTGTTATCCTAAACAAATAATGTTATGTGCGCATTTGGCGCATATGTTGTACTCGTGGGGAATGTTAAATACTTAGCACGGAGTACTTAAATCTTTTGAAGTATCGATCATCGACGAAATTATCTCACCGAAGTAGAAAATGCCGTTACGTATAAGACAAAATTCTATTGCGTATGGCGCCATCTAGAACAAAAAATGTGAACTTAGAATGAAGTATAAAATTTACAATTTTAGTTATCGATAGACGTTTTTATCGACCGAAAAATGAGGGCTGCAGTAGTAGTCGGTAAAGAAGAACATCTAGGGAATTTTTCCCTCTTGACAAGGAAATGTAACTGTTGGCTACTTTGACGAATTATAGCTGACGGAATTACTACTAGCAGACTGAAATTCTGTAATTGTGCTGGTCTTATTTATAATTTTGTGAAAATAGAGGTTACTTCTTTTGATACTAAATAATTATTATTTTCTATTATTATTTGCTCAATAACTGTCAAGATGTTGCGTATTGGAGCACGAGCCGTACGTAATACCTTAGTTAGTCGAAATTTTGCCAATGCTCCGGCTCAGGAAGCTGCGGTATCGGCAGCCTTTAAAGTTCAGGATAACAAAGATTTTAACGAACGTGTTAAAAACTCTAAAGTGCCTGTAATCGTTGACTTTTTCGCTACGTAAGTTAATCAGTTTTAATTTCTACAGTATTTTCATTATATTATATTCATATATTTAGTTGACTGTATGACGACATGATTCTGAAAGGCTTCATCAGTATTGTCGTGTTATTCATGAGATTTTTTTTCATCCATTTAGATGGTGCAATCCGTGTCGTATGTTGACACCACGTTTAGAGTCAGTCATTGCTGAGAAGCAAGGTAAAATTCTCCTGGCGAAGGTTGACATCGATGAGAATACAGATCTTGCGTTAGATTACGAGGTATGTACATTTCTTATTTATATCTTTTTATCTCTTGATTGTTTTCTTGAAACGATCACCTAACAAGCCATGCTCATAAAGAGCTGTTATGCATCGATGTTTTGATGCTCGTATCTTTAAACTAAACTGCTTGAATTACAAAATTATATTTACATTGTAGGTAGGATCCGTTCCTGTCCTTATCGCCATGAAGGATGGTAAAGTCTTAGAGAGAATAGTTGGTCTTCAAGATACGGATAAACTTCGGCAGTTTGTTAACAAATACGCTGAACAATAATAACTTGGAAATTCTAAGTAATCACAGTAACTTTATAATTGAATTTATTAGCAGTATGAAAATAAAATAGGTACAATCAAAGTTGTGCTATGGAGCAGTAGATACTTTAACGTAGTGTATATTGCGCAATTAGAGCTATAGCTTTCTGAAAATCTGTTAAACAGAGATTATTTATAGGTAATCTGCAACGATGATGTTATTATGTAACTAAATAAATATATTCATTTGTAATGTACAGGCGAATTTTATTGAGATATTTACAGGCGTATGATCATTACCAATCAATTATACAAACTAAATGTAAACACATGTAAAAAGACAAAAACA
This sequence comes from Trachelus iudaicus, assembly GCA_030142595.1. Lineage (NCBI taxonomy): Eukaryota > Metazoa > Arthropoda > Insecta > Hymenoptera > Cephidae > Trachelus > Trachelus iudaicus. The sequence continues at coordinate 1,251,388 of JARQTH010000472.1, read as the reverse complement.
TAATAAATCCCGTAAATCATTCTGTTTATGTCAAACAGTATAAAATTTACAAGGCAAATAACAGACGTGCGTATCTTCGATAACAGCTTGAAAATGCTCCAAGCTATTTTAATAAATTTCTCCAAATTATTACGTACGTAGTTTCATTTTGAAATGTAACAGTAGTCTCTTTGTAGTTTAAAGCTATTAAAGCAAAGAAACCCTGTATCTTATTTTTAAGATTTTGGTTCATTGTATAATCAATGGAATTGAAAAAGTATACAAGAATAACAAGGATTTCTTCTTCAATACACGGCACCATATTTTTTTGTCATAAACTTGCATATCTTTGATATTGATAATAAATTTCCAGTACATATGTACATAAATAATGAAAATCAGTATCAGAGATCCTTCTAAGATACCAATGATAATGTATGACTTTGTAGAATGTCATACGTGTCACAATTATTTAAAGTAGTAAAGAGAAAAACCGCATAAAATTTGATGATTTCAAAGTGATTTGATGCGTCATTAAGCCTCCTACTGACTTCACTGATACGACTGCGAATTTTCTTAATACCTTAACTTTACCCTTATGTTTCCGTAGGTAAAGCTTGTAATAGCTGCCTAGCTCTTTTATATTCAATAGACTCCATTATGCTGTCCTTCGTTTCATCCTCTTCTTCGTCTTCTAGCTTCTTAATTACATCCATACCCTTTTTCAGCAAAAGTTCTCGAGCCATTCCTTTACATCCCTCAAAATATTCAAGAACTGTTGGAAATATTGAATCTGGAATTGAGTTCTTATCCAGTAAATGATCTATCAACCAAATTTGTCTGATCTTTTCAAATTTCCATTCACTTTTTGCATGTTTCCACTGAAAATCAATTATATATTCAATGAGTTTGAAATACTTATAAGAATAAGTATATAAAATTAGTGAACTATTATACCTTCGAAACATAGCTAAGGGCTTTCTGCGTCGCTTCAAGTCTACTTGCTTCTCTCTTGTCCATTTCTTTCTGTTCAGCCTTTTCTCGTTTAACTTGCCGTTTCGATGGTTTCTTGGCATTCTTTTTATCACCTTCCATTTCTTCTTCCTCATTCTCATCGATCTCTTCTTTGATTTCATTTATAAGATTGCTATGCACATTTCCAGAATTGTAATAGAAATGCATTAAACTTTACTAATGTTCTACAATAGTTATTATCATAACAGTATGCAATTTTAATCAAATCGAAGTAGATAAACATTAAATCAATGCACTCACCTAGGAACCTTAATTTTCTTCATCAAACTTCCATTGTTGACATTTTCAGTTGAGTTCTGATCATTCTTTTGTTTTCTCTTGCCATTACGTGTTGTCCTTCTATCATCTTTGAACTCCGTATCTTGAATACTGACTCCATTCGATGGTGAAACACTAGATATTTCCTCAGATTTCACTTGTTCTATTTTCACTATCTTAAATTCGTGGCCAGATTTATCAGCAGTTTCGGCACCATTTGAATTAACAGCTAGCGCAGAATCTATCAGAATATGAGATCCGTTAAATACCCACAACGGAGTATGATAATTATAATAACTAATCTAATATAGAAGCATATCACTATAAGAGCTTTTTCTTTAATTTAACAAATTGTTCAGTCATACCTTCTTCGATCTTGATCTTTTTTTTCGTACGTTTTCTTGCTTTGGCTTTTTTAACCTCAAAATCTACAGTTCCGCTCTCGGATCCCATTATTGGAACGATAAGCACTTTACGAAGGCAATAAAAAGACTATTATCAGTATCCCCACGGACAAGGTACCCGAATGTCAAAAAAATTACAAATAACCCTATCTCGTATCAGATAAAACACGTTTCAACAAATTGCCATGCGGATTTTAAAATTTGTAGGCCCGGCACACGCATTGGCGAATATGAACAATTTAAACTTTGATAGATGTTCCATCACGAGAAAAATCAAATATTACTGGATTTATTTTGTAAAATTCTTTGATAGGAAGTGCGTCACGGATTTTGGACAAAACAAAGGAAATATTCAAATATTTATGGACAAAGAAGTGATAATATATGGGCCAGCCTTTATTTCATATAAATCCGAGAGCACTATCAGTAGTGTAGTTTCATTTTTATATCTTTATCAAGGATGTCAAACTCATACATATAACTTATTTTAATTTGCTCTTTAAATTAGCCATGCACAGTCATAGCCGAAAGTCAAATAAGGAATAATTGGGAATAATCAGAAATTATTGGGTATGTTCAGCAGAAACAGGGCTGAGGGAGCAAATACATTTGATTGGTCAAATCTCACACTGTTGCAAGATTTACGATTAAATGACCAATCAAACGAATTTGCTCCCTCAGCGGTGTTTCAGCTGAACGTGCCTATTAATAAAGTTCTATTCTTCTTCTTCTTCTTCCGGTACTCTGGTGACATTAGTGTTTCTCTATTGACGAGCCTGTCAAAATGTCTAGAGAGAAACAGCTGGAAGTCGGAGTGAATATTTTTCGATATTTTGCATAACAGTTTTCGTTTTGATGTATTTTTAAGGAGAAGACACGTAAGTACTCATATTTATTATATTAACGGATCTCGTATACATATTAATTTGGCTATATATTACGAGTCTCGTTAGAAATACCATTTTGTTTTGGGACGACGCACTTTTGCTACTTAATCAAAACTCTGTTGTTCTGGATGGTAACCTGATTTTTTATACGTAAAATGTATTTACAATCTGAGAACGTCATTGCAGTGATTTGACAAATACATTAATTACTATTACAAGTGACTGAATGCTTTCAATATAATTGGTCTATAGTTACCTTGTAATTATTGTATTATGACTCCATTTGCTGTATCATTATCAAAGTCAGACTTGTATAATTGCTGTATAAATGCTTTGTCACACTTAAATAATATCTTTCGGTCTTCTGTCAACTGTAAAAATTTGAATATATTTTATTGTATCTACATTTCTATCTATATGACAATGACCTATATACCAATGATAAATAGAATTCTTACCTAGATTTCATGTTGCACAATCTAGTTTCATATTTCATGGATTCTGAATTTAATATGAGTATAGGAAGTTCTTCAATTTAAAGCATTTTACATTGGATATTAGATCAATTTTTCTAGCTAAACCATGGAATATGGTCCTTTCTTGAAGTTAGCTGTGGTTTCCTTATTTTTTTTACATGTAATACTTCAAGAAAGAGTCATATTTTGTAGTTTTACCATTTCCCCTTATGTTTACAAGGATTTCATGTTGTTTCTAAATATCTTCAGGACTGCTGATCTGCTATTGAAAACAATTGACGTGACAGTTGTCTTTAAAAGGCGCAAACATGACGGAGGACATGTTGGGTGCAGACATATGCAGGGTCTGCAGATCAGAGGGTCTGGCTGACAGACCTCTGTTCCATCCTTGCATTTGTACTGGTAGTATAAAATGGATACATCAGGAATGCTTGGTACAATGGATGCGGTACTCGCGCAAGGAATACTGCGAGCTGTGTGGTTATCGGTTTTCATTTACTCCGATATACAGTCCAGACATGCCTCGACGTTTGCCATTGCGCGATGTCGTGGGTGGTTTGCTGTCAAGTATAGCCACTGCAGTGAAATACTGGCTACACTACACTCTGGTAGCCATTGCATGGCTCGGAGTTGTTCCATTAACTGCCTGTCGTACTTATCGAACACTGTTCAGTGGTTCCCTCGATCTAGTCCGGGTAATATAATCGTCTTAATACACAAGATAAGTGACTATGTATAAAATAAGAACAAGAAGATCAACAGCATATTTTTCTGATCGCAGATAATGTCGCTGCCGATGGAAATGCTATCGACAGAAAACGTTTCTTCCGATGTTTTCCATGGATGTTTTGTAGTGACCTGCACTCTGTTTGCTTTTATTGGCTTAGTCTGGCTTCGTGAACAAATTTTACACGCGGGTGGTCCTGATTGGCTTGAGAGAGATAATGTACAGCTGCCACCAGTAGACAATCCTCCTCAACCTGGTGGACAACCCCAGCAAGCCCAAGACCAACAAGCAATTCAACAACCAGAAGCTCAGGATAACAACAACATACCACCATTCGTAGAAGATCCTCCACGAGAGGAAAGAGGACCTTACGGTGGCAATGTACAATTACAACCAATTAATAATCCCCTCCAGGATGACAGACGACCTCAACAGGCTCAGGCTCAACAGGGAGTCCAGCAACCGGAAGCTCCAAATAACAACATGCCACTATTCCCAGAAGCTCCTTTACAAGAAGAAAGAGGACCATATATTGGAAATGCACAATTACAACCAGACAATAATCTTGGTCAGAACGATGGACGGCCTCAACAGGCTCAGGGCCATCGAGGAATTCAACATCCGGAAGCTCCGCATAACAACAACGTACCGCCATTTGTAGAAGACCTTCCACGAGATGAAAGGGGACAACCACCATCAGCGAATAATCTACCTCAGGGTCAACAAGGAATTCAGCAGCCAGATGTTCCAAATAATAACAATGTACCACATTTTGTGGATGATCCTGTAGTTCCACAGCCACTTGTATATATCGTTGAAGGTAGTATTTCCGTTTGCAGTACAATTGAGTTCTTTTTCTTGAATGACAGTTATGAATGAATCTTGTAAATTTAATTATGCGCCAGGTAACAACGTGGATGCTCATGAACCACAAGAGGTCAATATACCTGAACCAGCGGATATTGGCGAGCCTGACAGAATGCCAAGGGGAGATGAACCTCTTCCACCGAGGGATGAACCTGAGATAGATGGTGCCCAACCAAATGCCGCTGCAGATGGAGGCTGGAGAGGCCAGCCTCAGGAGCAGGTTGAAGCAGAAGAGGCTAACTGGAACCCAATGGAATGGGATAGACCTGCCGAAGAATTAACATGGGAACGCCTGCTTGGTTTGGATGGTTCACTCGTGTTCCTGGAGCATGTTTTCTGGGTTATCTCATTAAACACTTTATTCATTATGGTTAGCTTACCAAACGATACTAGCGACCAGTAAAATGAAGCTCAAATTTCTGTATTAACTTCCAACTTTCTCTGTTATCAGGTGTTTGCATTTTGTCCATATCACATCGGCCACTTTGCAATAGCAGGTTTAGGCATGCAAGAACATGCAGCTGCCTCTCACTTTGAAGGCCTGGTGACTACCCTCTGTGGTTACTGCGTAATCGGTTTATGCCTCGTTGTACTTCATACCCTGGCGGCGCTACTGGGTCAGCAACGTTCTCAACGAATCCTAGGCCTTTGCTACGTCGTGGTGAAAGTATCCCTGTTATCCGTCGTCGAAATTGGAGTACTACCTTTAGTGTGCGGATGGTGGCTGGACATTTGTTCCCTGGCAATGTTCGACGCAACTTTGAAAGACAGAGAATCCTCCTTCAGATTTGCCCCAGGCACATCCATGTTTATTCATTGGCTGGTTGGAATGGTGTACATCTATCACTTTGCCTCCTTCATCCTGCTTTTACGAGAGGTCCTGAGACCTGGTGTACTCTGGTTCCTGAGGAACTTAAACGACCCGGACTTCTCTCCGATTCAGGAGATGATACACTTGCCAATTTTGAGACACGCTAGAAGACTCGTCGCTTCCGCTGTTATATTTGGTACAGCTATTCTTCTTATGCTCTGGTTACCGATAAGGCTACTGAAATGGGCATGGCCAGGATTCCTACCCTACACCGTAACTGTACAGAGCGAAGCTCAGGTAAGATTTGTTTACAGTGTGAATCATAACACATTTTCTATAAAAAATATCTTTCACCCACTCTTCCAATTATATAAACAGGTCAGCGAATTGTCTCTTGAGCTTCTATTACTCCAAGTCATTCTTCCTGCTTTGTTGGAGCAATCCCATACGCGCACCTGGCTCAAAGCTCTGGTTAGAGGTTGGTGTCGTGTGGTAGCATGGTTATTGGATCTGCAATCCTACCTCCTCAAAGACCAAGCTGACGAACCTGGTCCAGCAGTCATTGAGGAAGCACAACATCCAGGCTTGGGTGCTGCACATCAAGCACTGATGCACAGAGAAGCGGGCAGAGAGACAGACTTTCAACCGTATATAAGACCACGATGGTTCCCTGCTAGATTAGTAGGATTGCTCTTCTGCGTATGCATATCTTTAGTCGTGGCTAGCCTGATCGCGATGACCCTACCAGTTTGGTTAGGTCGCCGTGTAATGGCACTGTGGATGGTCGGAGCACCAGCACCATCGCCACCGGTTCTGCCACCAACGCTTTTCAGCAATGGTGAGTACAGCGCGTTAAGTTTCATTAATCATCAGTCAGCATGAAACGTCTTTACGTTACAGCGAAAGCATAATTTCATAACCGTCCCCACTCAGACAACCTACTCTTTCCAGATGGAACCGAAAGTGTGGTAACCCTATCCGGAAGAGTGCACGAGGTATACACAGTAGCCTGCGGTACCTACGTCTGCTGGGCAGCCGTGCGAGGTCTGGCCCTAGCCTTCTCGTGGTTACCACGTGGACGTCGAGCTGTCCTGGACAGAATAAAGCATTGGGCAATCCTGGGAGTAAAGGCTTCAGTCGCCTTTGTCCTTCTCGTCGGAGTGATTCCGCTCCTGTTTGGCTTGCTCCTGGAACAGGTCGTAGTAGTGCCTTTGCGAGTACCTCTTGAACAAAATCCAATACTATTCGTGTGGCAAGACTGGGCCCTCGGCGTCCTATACACGAAAATAGCAACAGCTGTGACAATGATGGGTCCGGAATGGAGACTTCGTCTCGCGATCGAGCGGGCCTACAATGATGGCATCAGGGAGATGGACTTGAAATTTGTCGTGACGGAATTAGCAGCACCAGTTATCTGTTGCTTTGGACTTGCTCTGGCAATTCCTTACGCGATCGCCTACGGAATAGTTCCATTAGTCGTGACAAATCTACAGACCCAGATTCTCATAGCGCGACGCCTCTATCCTTTCCTACTACTGGTTAGCCTGGTGTGCGTTCTCGTTAGCTTCCAGATACGTCAATTCAAAAAGCTCTACGAGCATATAAAGAACGATAAGTATCTCGTGGGACAGCGACTGGTTAATTATGAGCATCGCAATAAATCACAGAACCAACAGTCACAGAGATCGAGCTAACGATACGGATATTAAGATCGATGCAGAGGAAGAAAGCGAAAGGAAATACCTTTTACTTGGCCACGCTCCTTCGATGAGAATAGAATGAACGGCGAACTAGGTTAGCTTCATGTACATTCTTATTATATCTCGAGACACTGTTCTATTATGACGATCGATAAGTTATGTTTGAAATCTGTGCTTTAATTTCTTTTTAATATCTTAAGGGGAGCATACTATTTAGACGGCCGAAAATGAGGCATTTTTCATGAATTTTTTTGAAGGTGATAAAATAATCG
>JARQTH010000472.1:1031147-1243872 GCA_030142595.1 Trachelus iudaicus | reverse complement strand
TATTTAATATTTCGATTTGTCCTTTTTCCAGTACATTCTTAATATATTATACTTTCGAATTATGAAAAAAAAAAAAAATCGATTTTTTGAAAATTCTAAATAGTATGCTCCCCTTAATATATTTATGTAAGCGATAACGAATAAATCGAAAAGACTGTTTGGTTTCCAACGCTATCGCTTTTACGTGAGACGTATCGCTTAGCACCCTGGAATAGAGAATGTGTAATCAGTAACTCTTGGTTACTTGGTTCTTGGCCATTGGTTCATAAAAAATTACTTGTGATCCCAATATCTTTTTGATATGCTTGTTGGGTGATTTCTTTTTCTCTTTCATTAACCTTATCTTATAAAAGTGGATTCTAGGAATAGTTTCGTTACCACGTACGAGTCCTAGTGTGCATAATAAAAAATTTATAGTGAATACCTAGTGTAACGCTAATTTAACTAATAAATCTGAACAATAGTGATGATTCCCGAGATATAAAGCCAGTGGGATAAAGCTTGCTATTGCAGTGTCTCTGAATCGATGAAAATAGAAACTTTGAAATAAATTTCTTCCCAGGCAACACACGAAGGTATGAAGATGGAACAAATGTATGATTTTCTTTGTTGCACAACCAATTGGTTAATTATTTTCATACTTGAGGAGGCAATGCGATACTGGTCTGCTAGTATACTTGTATGGTTTAGAGAACTTATTATATTTCAATACTTTAACTGTAACAGTATTGCACGACAGTCTAATGCAAATTTCTCTTTGATTAAAACCTAGAAGAGAAGGAATTAAAAGAAATCTTGTATTTGAATGAAGTTATTACAAACCTCAAACAAAAGTGAAGGTTCTGGAAAAAGCCAAAAAACTTTGGTACTTTGATTCAATGCTAAAGTTTGATTAACGCTTATCATGTGTTCTATCGAAGTGCTATATTGTGTTCGTGCTCACATGTGGGCTTATGAATTTGACCATGATTCTTTTTATCCAATCTTTAATTTCTTACTGGAGAATTGCACTAGTATATACATTTTGATTATTGTTAAATAAATATACTAAAACGGTCAAGTACCAGAGGTGCTCATTTAATTTATCAATTACATTTATTATTGTACTACCATACTAACTATAGAACAAAAATTAAATGAACACCTTTAAGTATGTTTTTCAGTAATTTCTTCATGGTAAAGTGCTATATATTAAAAACTACTTGAGCTGTTGACTTTTAGTCGCGGATTTCCTTGTTCGTAAAGACGCTGTGGGAAGTTTCAAATGTTATAATATAACGTTCTGTTCTTTTAGGAATATCCATAATCAACTCTTGTATTTTGGCTTGAACAGCGAGTAAATTTTTTCACATAAAGGTAATAGAAAGAAATAGTGGGCGGTAAATAATCGGGAAAGGTAATTGAAATCAGTTATAGATTATATATACAGGGTGACTCCATTGGAGAAAAACAACATCTACTTTTAAAGTGGATTTATGTCGATGGAACAATCTGTAAGCAATGTCTTATTTTAAAATATTATTCTCCATACTCTCTACACCGACATTGCTTTGATAGTCACTGAATTAAAAATGTCTAGACATTTGGATTATTGTTTATCAAAGATAATGCAGAGGATGATATCATTAATAGTCTTGAAGCTCAATCATGAAAGATTCACAAATATATATTATACAGGTAGGTATCAAAAATGGATTTCGTTTTATCTATGCGATCATGTTTGTATATTTTTACTCAGTGATTGTCAGAGAATCCACTCTGTGGTGTTGACTATTAATTTGAACATCCTGTACATAGATATATTACGTACGCATAGAGTATGTTTAAAAAAAGCGGTTATATGCAATTAAATTTTTCTATAATAAATCTGTATCAATACTTCATAGCCCGCTGTTAGAAATTCTCTGGCGAAAATTTAACAATTCATATCATCTCACGGTGATACGATGTATTTTAAATGTTTCCTTATATTCTACAAACAAAAGGGACGACTCGAATAAATGTGTGTCTCGAAAAAAGAAAAATATGTAAGAACCTCTCTACAATAAAGAGCAAACGAGGACAGTTACGAGAGTTTTGAAATAAAAAAGGCACGCGCGACGTACTGCCAGCAATTTGAAAAAATATACAAGAATAAAAGAAATCCTTCATATATTTTAAATCCAAGCGTACACATGATTGTTTTTGTTCTGTAAATGACAAACTGTTCTTTTTTTTTTAAATAAAAAATAACAGTAATAAAGTTTCGTCAACGTTTCTCTAAGAAAACATTATTCACAATTACTTACGCGCGTTAAGTATTGATCATGACGTGCTTGATTAACAGTATAAAGAAGATAAAATGAAATAAAAAAGAAACCGAAGATTAAAAAAAAAATTAATTTCATCACGCTGTAAGATATCTCGAGCGCCTTTAAGAGCTCGTTAACAGCGTAAATCATTTTCAAAATATTATATAACTTCATTGTAAACTGTTTTTCACAAGATAAAAATCACGAAGCTCTTCGGTTTCAAAAGATGACAAAAACAATTGAGAAAACTGTTTGCGCTAATCTTTTCGTGTCTTGTTCAAAGTCATATAGTACTAAACTGCGCGCACAGCCTTGTCCTTTGTCATTACGTGGATGACTCAATTTGTACAAGAGGCAATGGTATCCCAAATAATCGATACGCAGTTGGATGTTTTTCGATTCGAACCGGAATAATACTAAACATATTAATTACCTGAAACATATAAAAATAATTGCCAATTAAATCTGTGTGTTTTATAACAAAAATTTAGTACTACTATTTGGAACATTATTATCTTGTCATCCAATAGAGATTCTCAAAATTACAGAACAAACAATTAAATCCATGACAATTACCTGATCGATAGAATGATTCTTCCATTCGAGCGTTACTGTTGGGACGGAATAGTAGTTGGAATACTTAACGTTCACTTCTTCTTTAATGTCCGCAAAGTATATCCGTAATTTCATACCCGTTTCACAAATGATCACATCAACGCAACGGTCCTTTACGTCCAGCACTATCGCAATGGTATTAACCGGACCCATTGAATCAAGTAAAAATATAAAGTACAATTCGTTACTCTCATTTTGTGCGTTTTTTGCGTTAATCTTCTGTTTGTTACAATTAGCAGCGATCCTGCATGAACATGCAATTAGTATTAATAGAATAAAACATAATCAAAGCATAGAAAGCCAATTGATTAATTAAAAATATTACTGAATTTCAGTCCGACTTACTTTGAACACAATTTGGCAGACCACGCTTCAGGTAATGGAACATTCGAAATCGTCGAATATAATAACCTGTGCACTACGCAATCAGGATATCTCCGAATGGGTGATGTAAAATGCGTATAAAGTGGAATATTTAAAGCATAATGGTGTAAGGTCTCTTCATTGGATAACATGGATGAGCACTTATACCTGGCAGGCTTAAAAGTAATAAGAATAACGATAATTAGAGAGAATAATAGAAATTATGAGATACGAGTGGTATTTATATTACAAATATTTATTTTATTCTTTAATAATAAGTTAAATTCTTACTGTCATTGCTCTGGCGCATAATGCATTAAGTACCATACTCTGATACTGTGATACACATTGATCTTCCTTTGATTGAGATGCTGGCTCACAATTATACCGTGATAAGCTGGCTTGCAAACTACCAGCACTTTCTATGTCCAAGTGAATTCCAAATTTCTGCAATGACTCCTGAATTGTTCGCAGTACTAGGCTCAGTGGTGGTGTGTGCCTACGTAGTAATGCATATTCTGGTATGGTTTTGTACAGGTGCGTAGCAACTGTCATATTTGCCAGCAACATGAATTCCTCGATAAGCCTACAGCAAAAGAATACATAGCTCATTATAGTGTTTTAGTTTTGGAAACTGTACTGGTTCAGAGTGTATAACAGAGGATTAATGAAAAATGCTGTAATTACTGAATAATATAATGTACCTATTACTATCTTGCAATTCCTCTAGACCGTATGATGTCGGCAAACCTGTGGTCCGATCTATATTAATACGGATCTTCGGCTGATCAATTCTTAGGGCTCCGTTTTCAAATCTCTTTTTCCGCAAAATCAGCGATAACTTGTACAAATTAATTACAGTATCACAAATTTCTGGCGATTTCCATTTACCTCTGATAAGCAAGGATTCATCTGTCGACCAATCCTTCAATGGATTTTCAATGATCGCCTGTGCTTGCTCGTATGACATTCGACAACACGAGTTCATTATTACTTTAGCGAAACGATGCTTTATCACTTCTGCTTCCGGAGTCATTTCTAATATAACTGAGAATGCCAATCTGTCTACACCAGGAAGTAGAGAACATGCTTGACACAAGTTCTTTGGTAACATATGGTGAGCTGTGTTGACTAAGTAAATTGTAGTGGCACGTTTCGCGACTGCTTCGTCCAGTGGTGAAAAAGCTGTTAAGAAATGCGTCACGTCCGAAATATGTATTCCTATCTGAAATTAGAGTGGCTTTAATAAGCTCTTACTCCAGTGAAACTATTTCCAGTCCTAAGGAGTAAGAGTTTGATAGATACAAAGAGAAGTAGGAGATGCTTGAAGAAATTGTGAAATCGTTACTTCAAAATTGCCGTTGCTCAAACGTGTGACAGAAAGCGCATCATCCAAGTCCACAGCAGTAGCAGGATCAATTGAAAATATACATTTGTCCCTCCAGTCTTCCCGGTCTTCGATATCGGCGCTAGTTGGTATGTAGTCTCCAGGTGGTAATCCTTTTGTTAATGACTCGTCATAAGGTGAAGGATCCAAATCATTCTGAAGTAATATGGCGGTGGTCTCTACTTCCAAATCTCCTACGTTACCCACCACTGTTAGAATTTTTCTATGGAATGGCAAACAAATGTCAAATTTATGATAGAAAACGGAATTCCACAATTAAAGTGTCAAGGTCAGGAATATGAAATACTGTACTTACCCTCTAGCAAATGGAAGACTCTTCCAGTTTGTTAATTCAGCGAGGAACAGAACTTCTGCAAACTCGTCAGGATGCTTCTTGAAGTTTCGAGGTAATGTTGTTGAGTCGATTATCAAAAGTGGAAACCTTACATCACGAGATTGAAAGATTAAAGCTGATCTATCCTTACTAGACATTGGCTTCAGGAAACCAATAGCTTTTCTCGGATGCACTTTTTCCAAAATGTACACCACGACACCAGTTTTCTGCTTTTTATCTTCCTCGGAAGCATGCCACTTTTCTTCTGGATTTATCTTTGCGATTACCAAATCTCCGTCTAATGCACGATTTCTATCTTGAAGTCCAATAATTAAAAGATCCTGTTCTGCGTCTGTTATTGCCAGATATGCATGATTCGAAAATCTACGATTAATACGTATATTGCCTTCAACGTACTCGGCTTGCTCGTCATGTTGCTTCTGTAAAATATTATGCGCCTCTTCGAGTGATATATAATCTACAAATGACTTTCGTACTTTCTTTGAACTTTTAGATTGACGTTCATCCATCTCTGTTTTTTTAATTATTTTACTACAACTGGTCTCAACATCTTCTATTTCTTCAAAGCTACTTTTTTCTTTATCAGATATCTCTTGTTTTTTCTGGTTATTACTTCTAATATTGTCACTAACAAATTTTTTGATTTTTTCTCTATTATGCTTCCTTGCCGCCATAGCTGCTTTCTGTTTGTACTGATAATATAATGCTTTTATTAATATAATATGAATTTGCACTTAAATAGAATTAATATAAAGTTTAATACAGTTATGCTTGTTTCAGATGATGTCTCTAATACATACCTCATTTACAAATATAACATTTTCCTGAAGTTGCTGTATTGCTATATGATCAGCGCAGTCTGTGGATACAATATTGGATATTTTTTGTTCCGATTGTTTCTCTGGCTTCTTAGATTTCTTAACTTTTACTGCATGTACTTTTGGGCTTACTGCTCCAGACACAATCTGATTGGAAGGTTTTATATCATTTGCTGATATTGTAGTTGCACCTCCTGATGACTTAAAAGATTTTGCCCTTCTTGAAATAACGTTAAAGTCTTCTGTTGCATTAATAAGATGTTCCAGGGTGTTGTTACGATTGGTTGATGATCCAGTTGAAACTTTCAACGGTTTAAAATATATTGTCTTTTTTGAACTAACTTTAAGATTTTTTGTTATATTCATAAGAAACTCTGGACCATCCATACTAGTTGTCGATGATGCAGCTGGAGCTTTTGCTGGCTTACAAGATTTTGTCCTTTTTGGAGTAACACTGACATTTTCCATTGCATTGATAAGAGGCTCCAGGGCATTTTTGTAATTTTTTGATGACGCAACTGCAGCTTTCGAGGGTTTAGAAATTTTGTCCTTTTTTGGAATAACACTGACATTTTCTCTTGCACTAATGAGTTCCAGGGCATCGTTCTTAAATACATTATCAACGAGCTTTTTCCTTGATGCTCGCTTTCCACGTCTGCATTTTTCATTCATATCGCTGGATTTTGAAGTACCAGGAGTTATTGGTGAACTATCTGGCATTATGGAGTGTAAAACCTGAAATAGCAAAGAATAATAATAAAAGAGAATTTAGACCGAATTAGGAACTCAGTTTCAGAATTATTACATTGAAAATAACAACTTGTCTTTTTCAATATTTATATGTTATATACTAATTTATGCGCTGAAGTATTTACCATATTAAACTTTTGCTCATCCTTGGCTTACCTATGTAACTTTATCAGTGTATAATAAGCTGTCATATATTATCACAACGTGAGAAGAAATTAAAAGTTTAATTTTCAAAGAAAAAGAAATATCAAAAGGAAAAATAAATATACCTATACAAACAGGTTAACTTTTGAGTATTCTCAGTATTCTTAAGTCGGATAACGCCCGACCCTAAATAATTTTCGTTAATAAGAATGACACTATGTACAATTTATTTGTTAGTTCACCTATAAATCCACGTATTTCGGATTTAATCGAATGGCACGGCATAATTGTAAACCGACCCTAAAAACAAATAAATATGCCAATTTTAGAGAGAATTAGAGAGAATCGAAATTTGCACCCCGCAGGTGCTGCGCCAGGCGATAGCTATAGTGACTTAAACGTGCTTAAACGTTTCCAAGATGGCAATATGTGTCGTTGATATATAACAGCTCGATTGTGAAAATTTGAGTGGAAATATTTGTTTTTCTGTGAATTTTCCGAACAATCGAGGAGGGAGGAGATCGCAGAAAATGCCGCTACCGATTCAGGTTATGCTCTTTCAGGTAATTCACCGATCCGACCGTTGAAAATTATTTTGTGTCGGACACGGTTAGAGAAATTGTAGAAAAATTAGGGTTAGTTTTGACAGATGACCCGCTTCATGAGATTTAGCGATCATTCCTTTTTCATATCACAGGGTCACTTTTATTCAAGTTGTATGCTTGTTTTTTAACATAATGTTTTCGTTTGTACAGCAAAATGCCGTTGAGCCCATGCAAGTCGATGCACCTACAGAGGATAATGATAATACTGAAGAAGAGCCGTATATCGTGGAGAATCCCACACTGGTACGATTATTTTATTAGGATATTTCTATTTTTCTTCTTGAAGAAATTTTTCATTAAAATCATCATCGGTACCATTATATAGTATTATACTTTTTAAAGTATCAATTTTTACATATTTGTTTTTTAATATCACTTACCCATAACCTTATCGTTACAATTTATTAAGTGTGATCTCAAAAATATATTTGTTCTTCTAGGACCTAGAGGTCTATGCTAATAGTTACACCGGGCTGGCTAAATTATATAGACTTATTTATATAGCAGATCATTGTCCAATGTTAAGATTGGAGGCCTTAAAAATGGCAATCACTTATGTGATGACCACATACAATGTATCTCTATATCAGATACTACACAAAAAGCTATTGCAAACTGTTGGCACCCCAGGCTTGCCAGATATTGCTGCTCAATCTACATCTCAGGACATACCAACTATAGATCAAATGTGGGTAGAAACACGATCTAAGAAAGCTGCTTTAAAACTAGAAAAGTTTGACACCGATTTGAAAAACTATAAAAGCAATTCTATCAAAGAAAGTATAAGGAGAGGGCACGATGATCTGGGTGATCACTATTTGGATTGTGGTGACCTGAGCAATGCTCTCAAATGTTATTCAAGAGCCCGTGACTATTGCACAAGTGGCAAGCACGTAGTTAACATGTGCCTTAATGTAATAAAGGTCTCTGTGTATCTTCAAAACTGGTCGCACGTACTTTGCTACGTGAGTAAAGCTGAAAGCACGCCCGACTTCCCAGACGTTCATGGCAAAGATAACAATCAGTCAATAATAACAAAGCTGCAGGTAGCAGCAGGGTTAGCAAAGTTGGCAACAAAGAGATACAAAATGGCTGCAAAGCATTTTTTGCAAGCTTCCTTAGACCATTGCGATTGCCCAGAACTTCTCTCGCCAGGGAATATTGCCTTGTACGGTGGACTTTGTGCTCTGGCAACTTTTGATAGACACGAATTGCAAAAACAAGTTATATTTAGTAGTTCATTCAAATTATTTCTTGAACTGGAACCCCAGCTCAGAGATATTATCTTCAAGTTCTACGAATCTAAGTACGCCTCTTGCTTGAAATTACTGGATGAAATAAAAGACAACATACTCCTGGATATGTACATAGCGCCACACGTTAATTTGCTTTACACGCAGATACGAAACAGAGCTTTGATCCAATATTTTAGTCCCTACTTAAGCGCTGATATGAGACGAATGGCGACTGCCTTTAATAGAACAGTTTCGGCCCTGGAGGACGAGCTAATGCAATTAATACTCGACGGACAGATTCAAGCTCGCATAGATTCGCACAATAAGGTACCAGTATTCTACAATCCACTATCGTAAAGCCATAAACAGTTCCATTAAAGATCTTTCCTAATATGTCATTAAAGGACAACGCTAAGGGTTCTTCAATAAAAGTCACATGCGTTTCAGATTCTTTATGCCAAAGATGTCGATCAGCGTAGCACAACCTTTGAGAAATCAATCAGCGTAGGCAAGGAGTATCAAAGACGTACTCGCATGTTAATCTTAAGAGCAGCCATGCTCAAACATCAAATTCATGTAAAGGTAGATCATTGAGTCACTTGAGAGTGTCCAATAATAGAGCACATATTTTTAAAATGACGTTACAATTGCAGAGTCCACAGCGTGACAACACACAAGGTGGTGAGATGTCGGTGGCACCAGGTAACAGCAGTTTAGCACCAAGAAATTAATTTAAAAAACCGGCATCCATCAGCTAAGACATCAATTCTACGAATCTAATTGACCTGCACTCATTGCCAAAGGCATCTGTTATGTAAAGTAATATCTTTGCTATTGTGTTCCGTTCTTTAGAATACTTTCTTTACTTTTTCTTATTGCATATACCCAATGTACATATAATAAGGCCCTACCAATAAATCCCCGACAACTAGTGCCCAATCGATATTCTATAATAAAAGAAAAAGTAATTTCTGCTTCTAATAATGACTCGTTCTCCATTTTTGGCTATTTAATTAAATATATTTCCTTCATTTTGGTATTATACAGGAAATGCTACTGTGGCGCCGCCACGTGCATGCGTCCATTACCAATCTTTGGCCGTACTGGTCAGTAGTCCCGCTTCCTTTTGCGTCACTTGCTCGTCGGATCCATCCTCACAAACTTCTTATGTCTCTCAGCTCTTCCATAAATTTATTCCACTTTCATTAGTGATATTTAAAAAGAATCGTCGCTCCAATCACAAAGAAAAATGGGTCGTTACAGAAGGTAATAATAGAATGTTAATATACACTCGCGCGCTTTTTACTGAAGCGCATCGTTCGAAGTTAGGCCTGTAGTTTAATGTCGCGTGTAGTTGGTTACAACTGCTATTCACATTATTGGATTGAAGGAGTTAAATTATTTCTAGTTGAACTTGATGGGTTTCTGTTCTTTTTTTTTTCCTTTGTTTTGCAATTATACTCGAGTCACTATTTTGGAATCGGCTACATAACCTATATAGTACAGTAGATACTTTACCAGATAATATATTATCTGAATGGTTTGTTCAAACTGCCCTGCGTTTCTTCAGTATTCGCCATTTCCGAATGTTCTTTTCTCAGCGTAATTGCATTGTATCGACCTTTGCTTTATATTTTGCAAATGATCGCCCTGCAGTTGCGCTAAATTAATGTGAAGGCTAATTAACCTCGTTCATACGTTGCGGTGGACGCGGTCAGTCTCCTTCCGACAAAACTGATTAATTTTACTTAGGATGTTGTAATTATTGATTTATGGGAAAACATATTGTGTTATATTTTTCTGGAATGTATAATGCATCTCATTCTCGAAATATATTTTTGGCAGTAATTATAGAATTCTCGAATCTAATGTGTACAAATGAATTTTGATTGTTGCCGATGCAATACTATGCCATATTTGAATCATGTTGAAGCAAACGATACTTGTAGGTGTTATATAAGACTCATTATTTAATCATTTATTTATTCATACAGAAACTCATTCTTTTATAAAGTAGCATTAAATGTTTACTGTGTCTTTTATATCGATCATGTACTATGCTGTATCTAATATTTTGATGACAGAACGTTATCATTTTATTGAACATTTATTAAACATCAATGCTTTAATCAGCAGTTGTATATTAACATTATTTGGTATATAAGTTTAAATGTAAATGCACTGCTTTTTCTTATGAAGTTCAAGATATTGTGATACCATAGACATTGTTATAAAGCAATGTTTTAATTTTATAAATTGTACGTCCTTCATGCTATACAACTACACTGTTGTACATGTTTAGTCGGAGCCGCGATAGGGACAGGAGGCGAAGATCTCGTAGCCGTTCACGCAGTCGATCACCACGAGATAGAAGAGGATGGGGTGGTGGTGGTGGCGGAGGCGGAGGCGGCGGCGGTGGTCGAGATCGTGTCGGTAGCGGACGTGGAGGTCGGGGACAGCCAGGCGCAAATTTAAGGAAACCACGATGGGATCTCAGTCGCTTAGAACCATTCAAGAAAGACTTTTACATACCAAACGATACAGTTCAAAATCGAGATATGCGACTCGTAGAACAGTACCGTAGTGAAAAAGAGATCACATTAAGAGGGAAAAATATTCCTAATCCTGTATTCACATTTGAAGAAGCAGGTTTCCCTGATTACGTACTCAAGGAAATAAAGTAAGTGCTATGAAATTGATGTGACTTATAATTTTATACTCAACCGTATCTTCTTGAAATTTTTAATAAATCTTATCTATTAATTTAATACAATTGTACCTAATTTAATTTGCAGGAGGTTAGGTTTTAAGGAGCCAACATCCATACAGGCTCAAGGATGGCCTATTGCCTTAAGTGGTCGGGATATGGTTGGAATAGCTTCTACAGGCTCTGGTAAAACTTTATCGTATATTCTACCAGCCATCGTACACATTAATAGTCAGCCAAAGCTCAGTCGAAAAGATGGCCCGGTCGCTCTAGTGTTGGCTCCCACTAGAGAATTGGCTCAACAAATCCAACAAGTGGCTGACGATTTTGGACACTCATCGGGCATTAGAAATACTTGTCTATATGGTGGTGCACCTAAGGGTGCTCAAGCTAGAGATCTCGATGGAGGAGTAGAGATCGTTATAGCCACACCAGGACGACTTCTTGATTTTTTGGAATCTGCAAGAACGAACTTAAAGAGATGTACATACTTAGTCCTGGATGAAGCCGACAGAATGTTGGATATGGGTTTTGAGCCACAGATCAGAAAGATCATTGAACAGATACGGCCTGATAGACAGACACTCATGTGGTCTGCCACGTGGCCTAAAGAAGTTAAGAATTTAGCCGAAGACTTTCTCAAAGATTATGCTCAGATTAACGTTGGCTCGCTGCAACTGGCTGCGAATCATAATATTTTACAAATTATAGATGTATGTCAAGACTATGAGAAGGAGAACAAGTAAGCTTATTGTTTTTCAATAATAAATCTCATATTCCTGGCACTCGATCTATCTAATCAATTAAATTCTTTCTTTGCAGATTGAGTACTCTTCTTAAAGAA
Organism: Trachelus iudaicus; assembly: GCA_030142595.1. Taxonomy (NCBI): domain Eukaryota; kingdom Metazoa; phylum Arthropoda; class Insecta; order Hymenoptera; family Cephidae; genus Trachelus; species Trachelus iudaicus. Next base: position 1,231,758 of record JARQTH010000472.1, on the reverse strand, counting down.
ATTATGTCAGAAAAGGAAAATAAGACCATAGTATTCATCGAGACGAAGCGCAGAGTGGATGAAATCACTAGGAAAATGAAGAGAGACGGATGGCCTGCAGTTTGCATTCATGGCGATAAAACACAACAGGAAAGAGATTGGGTCTTACAAGGTAAGATTGAAATAAATTAATAAATTAAAAAATCTTTATTTACATCTTATTAAGCTGATGTAACTTTTTCGTAGACTTCAGATCCGGTAAATCTCCAATTCTCGTAGCAACAGACGTAGCAGCTCGTGGGCTTGGTGAGTGAGCTATTCTACCTCTTTCTTTTTACTTTTTTTGAATATATTTAGAATTGACAACTCAAATGTATAAGTTTGCTACGTAGGAACTCATTTATGCCTTAGTCAAGCTGCGGGATCTTTTCTTTTCCTTTCTTTATAATATTGGAAACAACTTATAATACGATTTAAAATATTGATATCTTTTCAGTAACAGACATTTCAAAAGTTGTTAACCATAATTTATTTCATGAAAATGATTATATAGTCGATTATTCACCTCACTGGACATTCAATAGTTTCGCTTATTTGTACTCGCAAGTATTATTATTCAATGGTGAGTGAATATGTGTTTCTGTATCGTTTTCCCGCAGCAAAAAAAAAATGAAAACAGAATGATTATTAGTAGTCATTGTCGTTCTTGCATCCATTGATGCTACGCAGTAAAGATTGATACTGTCTGATCATTGCTAATAATTAACTTTTTTTTCGTGTGATTTCATTGAAACACATTTGTCAATACAGTTAACATCAGCAGTCAACAATTTGTCATATATTATTGTGCTATTCCAATATATATTAAAGCCTACGTACCTTAATCGATTTCAAATATATTGCACACATATGGGTAACCAAATTTATAAAATAATATATTCTTTTCAACTATACTTGAAACATAGCCAATCAAAGTAAAAGTAATTGTCTTGAACATGAAATCGTTGACGAGTAGATTTGAATAAAAATTAAAAGTATAAACAAAGTTATAAATTGAAGCATTAGCAAGAATTTCTTTATTGAACAAATAAAAATTAAAAAAAATGTAGAGCAGGTACTTATAAATAAAATAAAATATGGAATAATGTAAGGTATGAGGCGAAGTAGAAGAAGAGGAGTAGGAGGAGGTTAATGATGTTGATGATGAATTGAAAATGAGGATTTGTAGCTAACGCGGCTGGATGTTTGTTTGCATTGCAGAGGCACATTGCGCGCAGGCCCACGCCGGGTAATGCAAAGCATATTGGGGCCGCCCCGCCGCCTCTTTGTTTGGTGGTGCACTGGTTTGCATTGTCTGCGCTGGCTGCTGCGCGTGCCTCTATCCGTCAATAACGTGACGGGCCAGTCCGGGCCCAATCTCAGGCCTAATCACAGGCCCTACGTTAATCTACGTACCGGATATCTCGGTCCTACGCTACGCCGTACGCCACCTGGGCTGGCCAGGTCGTTGTTGCCAGAATAGAGTCCCTTCCACTGGTCACTCGAGCTAATCAGAGCGGTCCGGTCCGGTCCAATGAGGCGGGGGCATGATAGCTGATGCCCGAGCCTCTAGTGGGCCCCTTCTTAGCAACCGAGCGGCGGAGGCTGTAGCTGGAGCGAGCGCAAACAGCCAGGCCCTGCCCGTACGTTGCTAGCGACACTCGCCCACTGACTAATTTTAGTATGATAGTATAATATACTATACAATCAAATCAGTCAATATCACCCATTGTATCCTTTACCTTTTCCCATTACCTGCCTCCGTCCCACTTTATCATCCCTTAATCATCATTCAATTCAATTTACATATCCCTGGTAACTTCAGCTTCATTTCTCTTACTCTTACACCTGAGTTCTAATTACATTCGTTTCTCGTATAACACTTTTTTACTTTTTTATTTACCTATTTGTCCTCGTCTTTTACATTTTCCATTCCTCATTTTCATTTGCTTTCTTCATTTCTTTCTTTCTTTCTTTCTGTCTGTCTGTCTGTCCATTTGCATCTCACAGTATGCTAACTCATGTATCGAATAAAGCACACCTGTGTACCGAACTCCAGTCGCTCTTTGCAGCGTTTATGGAATTTTTTAAAAAATTGATTGCTAACAATGGGGTCATTGGGATTGCTTTTTATTGATTGATCGAACTTTACTTTGTTCTCACAGCTTGAGTTATGACGTTTATACAAGTTTCAAGTTTTCTGCTCTTAACGTTCAAAGTCAGTTCAAGTCTCAAAGTTATATTTCAATATATTGACGCTTGCGAAGAGGCGACAGGAGTCATCTCCAGGGTCATAGTTTATTTTACATTTTAAAAACTTTAATAATTCTCGATGCGCTCCTCAAAGATTGTGTTAAGCTAGTTCTTTTAAGTGGCTCGTGTCTATCGATGCTTTCTCGTTTTACTTCAACTTGGTGCAATGATCCTGTATTAATGCTTGTAACGTCACCTCGATCCATCGATCATGGTAACATTTTCATTCGATGATAAGAGAAATAGAAGTTTACTGAAATGCATTTAGTGAGCTAAAGATATATTACTCTTGTGAGTGCTACGACTATTTGAAAATTCAAATCGCTTCACTCAAATTAAATGTTTTTCAGTTTTTACGTTTAGCAGCAGATTCTTGTAACTAATCATATTTACAAGTCGACGGATTTAAATCATCTTTCATTGGAACTTTTGTTTTCTCATTAAGGACCGTCGATAGTTCAAGTTTCTCTGTATTGGTTCTCATGTCGTAGCCACAGACGAGCAGTTCTTTGGGAGCGCATTCGTTTCTTGCAGTTGGTTAACGCCGCGTTGTCTCTTCTCAATATGTAAATTCGTGTAATCCGTTCGGTACAGCGGTGTATCGTATTCCTTGCAGCACTACCGTACAAAAACTGATGTCTGTATTACGCGCGATCCTCCCATACAGCCAGTGGGTCACCGATTAAATGACACTGTTCGTTTCAGACGTTGAAGACGTCAAGTTCGTCATCAACTTTGACTACCCCTCGTGCTCAGAAGATTACGTTCATCGTATTGGACGCACTGGTCGCCGGCAGAAGACAGGAACTGCGTATACCTTCTTCACGCCGAACAATTCAAACAAGGCGAACGACCTGATACAAGTATTGAAGGAAGCCAATCAGGTTATCAATCCTAAGCTACTGGAATTGGCTGACGGTAGAGGAGGCGGCTACGGAAGACACAGAGGTATATGCGATGTATCCAATAAGTAAATTTAATAGCACTTTCAATGAGGATCGTCGAATAACATTGTGTCGCTTAATTCTTTCAGGAGGAAGAAACAGGTGGCGCACGCGTGGTGGTCGCAGCGGACGGGAACGCAGCTATTCCAGAAGCAGAAGTCGAAGTCGCAGCAGGGAACGCAACGGCCGTGGAAGTCGTAGAAGTTACAGTCGCAGCTATTCCCGCAGTCGCAGCCCCGTTAATAATCGCACAGGCAAGTCCTCAGCCAGTCCCAGCGGTGGAGGCTCTGCTCCAACTCCGCCTCCCACAGCCACCCGTTTGAATCTTCAGCAACAACCACCACCACCACCACCATCACCACCACCATCACTACCACCGCCATTGCCACTGTCATTACCCTTACCACTATCGCTACCTCCGCCACCTCCTCCGCCACCACCCTCTTCACAAGCAGCACCTCCTACCTGTGGCAATCGGCAAAATTCTCCAGGTCGAGTCATCATCCAACAACAGCTGTTGTCCACTCCGAATCATTCGATCCATTCTGCTCCGCTTCAGCCACAACAGCCTTTGCAACCGTCCCTTGCGCCTTCCTTGGGACCTACGGCGGGGTCCCCGTTAGTCTCTCACATCCATCCGAACTTCTCGGGGGCCCCGCCACCACCTCTTCGCACAAAGGTTATGGGGGTTTTGGCGATGGGAGAGGGAGGAGCTCCTCCTCCGCCAAGGGTGAACATGGCGAACGTGGGTGACGGTTATCACCACTACGGGAGCGGACCTCCGCCTAACATGAACATGGTCCCTCCGGCCCCAATAGGCGGGGGTGGCTATCAGAACGTGCTGCTGCCGCCCTCGGCATACTACCAGCCGCCTCCGCCGCCTATGCACCCCAACAATGGCTTTCATCGCTAGCAGCGCCACTCCTGCTCTGCCGCGTGGCCAAAAGGTTTGTTTAGATCTTGCGGGTGCGGTACGTCAAGTCCATTTTGACGGTCTACTTCCTTCGCCTTCTCTCTACGAAGGACAACTCACCTACGGAGGCACATCTTCACTTTGGCTTTGTAATTCTTCTTCTTCCTGTTTTCTTTTATCTACTGTTTACGTCAGACGAGGCTGGTTGATCGTGCTCATGCAATGGCGTAACGATATGATCTCGGCATTGGCTTTACTTTTACATTTATTTCAATTTCCTTCATTTCTTCATTTCCTACGTAAAACTCTAACATGTATCCTGCATAGCAGTCACTGTAGAATGTTCGTGTGTTCTTTTCAGCTCGCTTGACAGCACATTAAGACAGATCTCAAAGTGGTCCTCTCCAAGTCTCACGTCATCTCCTCACTTTCCATCTTTTCTCGGCGATCAAAGCCGGCCGTCCGTTCACCATTTATTAAGCGTCAAACACCTCACCCACCACCCCTCACTGGTCAACGGTATTATTTGTACGTGAAAATCGACTTGACGAATCGATGCCGAAGAAACTGGGGGCCATGTTTAATTGTAAAATTAATAATGAATACGTGATTATCACAAGTAATACTCGCTCGATATTATTTCAGCATTAAACCTCGTGAACAACCAACAGCCCTGCGTGGACTTTACCATGGATGTTTTACGTTGTTCACGTTTAAATTAAGAGCGACCGTACCTCATAAGAATCTATGAAAAAGACTCCACAAGATCGCGGTGAATCGTTGCTGTGCGCCGATTCTCTATAATGCTTACTTTATTTTTTTTACAGAAGTCATCGGAAAGAGCTACTGGAGCAGTGAAAGATGATCATCTCCAACGAGCTGATGGCGAAAATTTGGCAGTACTAGTTCGTAATTGTCATAAAAGAGAGAACACTGAGCACCCAACATTTTTGTCACGCGCTGTTCGCCGAAGCTGTGACTCTTCATTCACCACCGCCCCCCCCCCCTCCCCCTCTTGTCTTCATGTCTCCCTCTTCACCACTTTCATCAAATCTTCCCCGATGTCTCGAGGTACAGGTACTCGTGGGCGTGACCGAAGAATCAATTGTCATTTTTACACGGTACTTTAGACATCGTTTTATCGTGAAACACAGACTTCTCGGAGTGTAAGATCAATGTCGCGTAACGTTTGTTTCTACTGTCTGTCGATTGTAATGGCGTATAAATGTCTAGTGTTCAATTGCTATTCATTCCTCTGTAATTTAGATACTTAGCAATGATTCAATGATTCATCGATGTACAGTATTTAACGCGAATATAATAACAAATAAAATTTGTTAATCTAAATCGATTCTCTCTTTACAGTTTGATAACCCTTCAAGATATGCATCCTTGTCACGAGCCTATTCCAGACACATAGATTCCAGCTTCTCATTCACTTTTCCCATGAAAATAAACTTCATTCAACTGTCAGCATACGCAAGATACGTTATGGTTATATATTTGGTGTTAAAGAAAATATTGCTATTAGAGCAGTGGCGGCGCTTATTATTCTCAGTACAATTTTTATTGGAACTTGAAGAACTGAAGATTCATTATTTCCTGTTACTAGAATTTATGAAGATGAATAATCGTCGTGGCAAAACCTCATGTTCATTTCATTCTTAATTCGGATATCCTTTATCTGTGACTGATGAATCGTCGTCTTGGTAATTTTTTAAATTGTTTTTGGAAATCTTATTGAGATTGTTCATTCACTGAACATATCCGATACGAAGGTTCTGAAAGGCTGAATGAATTCAATGGTAAGTAATACGTTTACGTAACTGTTCCAAAAAAACAAGACTAATCAATCATTCAGAGAGAAGCACAATCTTTATAGCCATGACCGAAATAGATATTTCTGTCGCATCGTTGGTCAATTCTATAAAACAGTATGAAATTGTCCAAATAAGATACTAAATCGCCAAGTGAATGAAATATTGTTATAGCAACGAAACGTAACTAAATACTCATAACACCGAGGTACGACCATGAATTCCAGTAACTTCTCGAAGGGGAAACGGCTCAATCCAGCAGCCAGAGCTCTATCGATTTTATGCGGAGCAATCCAGTGAGCATGCGACAATATGTATAGCAGAGCACAGCCATTGGCTTACGCTTTATCGAGCGAAACCGGAAGAAGTGACCGAATAAAAAGGGGGAAAAAAATATACTACCCCAGCCGTACAGTGGAGAAGTTTCTGGAGGAAGAATCTCATGAAAAATAATGAAATCTTCCAAGGATATTATCGTTTCCCTGTAGTAAATTTTTAAGTTTCACAGTGTGAAGAAGTTTCTCTTTACACAGCAAGAGAATATACATTTTTTATTATTGACTTGTATATAGAAGATCTTGTGCACATCTTAAATTAACCTACAAGAAACGTCGACAATCCAACCGGTCTGACAAAATGCTTTGTCGATTTAAATGCTTTTTATGACACTAGTACTGGTACCTCCAGGTGTGGCAATGTGAAAAGTATAGGCATTCATTGAGAGGGAGAGCAGAGAGCAGAGAACGTGGAAGTCTATTTATAGTCACGGCAGGAAGAGCTTTATTGATTTCGGCTCCAGGCTTACGAGCTGGAATGCTGGGGATGATAAAGGCCAATTCCGAACTTATAATGATTTGATTATCCTTGATTTATTGAAGAATTTTTCCAAGAGTTCACATTGTACCTCTTTGCACGATGCTTCCTTTGTCTTCGCACCAACTTTCGTTAGACGACAATTCTTATTCTTGGACTATATGATATTACGATTGCACGAAACTATCTGGAAGATTTCTATCTAATGAAAATACATCCGGAACATGTTACTTTCTCTGTCAATGATCCTTCCTCCGAGAGTTTAGAACGGTTGAAGGTTTCTCTTTCGCATACTATATTAAAGAACTATTGTATAAAAGTTTCTAGTGTATACTATACAAATAGCACGTAGTGTTTGCAGAGCTATACGTTTGTGCACACAATGTATACGGTAAATGGCGTAAATGTACACAAGATCATCTGAGGATAGACACGTCTATTGAAAGCCAGTATAAAAGTACGCATATGTATTGTATGTACATGCATACATGTAATAATATGAATAATAAGAGTTGCTTATTTTGAGAATAGCACGAGTTGTGCTTAGTTCCTTCACGTAGGAACATAGTAATTAAAAGAAGAAACATTTTGATATTTATAACTGTAGAAATACATAAAAGTCCAATTACGGTAGGTATTTATTGAATATTGAAAGTCGTAAGCAGTCGTAAGTTCTCCAGGTATTTCCCACATGCTTGCTTCTTTAACGAAGAGATAGCTGTCGGTTCAGAGATTAGTGAGAAAGAGATGGCAGCTTAAAGCAGTCATCGATTTGGAAAGAAGGATTCCGATTGGCTGTGCCCCCGTGACGTGACTGACGCTAAGTTTTCATTGGCTGGCGGCGATCACGTGGTTTACCTGAAAGAAACCCACGTGACGAGGTACTGAACGGAAACGTTGCCCAGTTGCCCGTTTCCGTCTTCCCAGCGCCTGTCAGCCATTGTCGCTCTGTTCGCCGGGTTCTTTAGGTAAGTTCTCGGGAATTTCTCTTGATTCGCGACAACAGGCAATCACAAATTTAGCATAGCGTTTCGCGCTTATATGCGTGCTATCACTTGGGTATAAAATTGACACGAATTCTTGGACCGTAGGCCGAAGATCTTAACGGTATTTTTCTTGGCTGTTCGCAGGTTTGATTGGCACAGGCTGACATAGTTTTTCGTGAAGACCAAAGGAGGATCGTTTCAAGCCACTTACGATCGTTGACGCTGTGCAAGATGTACAGCAACGGATATTCCAATCAAACTTCGTGAGTAATCAATTAATATTTTTCATTCATCGCTGCATTTAGTCTACAGAAAATCACGGGCGTGCACTATGCGCGACTACGATCGATAATCCCTGGGTAGCCAGTCAATTTTCTTATACTCGGCAACTGTACCGGCCATTTTGTACGCCAGCCTTTCTTCCACGTTTATTCACACTCGTCACGGTCTTTCTATTCGCAATGAATCGTTCTTCTTTTTCAAACTTCTATTACGCCCGAAAGTAATCATTGCTTTTTCCGATATTCAGTATGCATATTTTCTGCATACATGATAATTTTATCAGGACTGATTTTACATGTCAGTGCATTTACCTTATTGAACATTTCCTCTTTGTACGCGACTTTGAAAAAAGAATGATAAAGCGTTTCATGGAAATGTACTGGATTATTTACTGATCATTTATTTCAATGTGCAATGTCTGAGAACAAAAGGATGAATAAAAATGTACATGATACACTGTACTTTTGAGACAACTGTCTCTGAAGACTGTTTCTTGGTAGTGGAATAGATAAATAGAGGAATCAAGATTTTTGTGTAATCATAATACTGTTTCTAAAAAATGCGTTATGGAGTTTTTCTTTTAATACATAGATAACTATTAGACTTTTCACAGTACATTGTAATTGATAGCTCAATGGTATATTTAAAGTTTCAACTGTGGTGCAATAGGTAACTTTGTCTAGAAGAGGATTGCATAACTGTTGTTGAACATAGGAAAATGCTTAAACTGCATCACATTTTAAAATGTTTGTTTGTCTGCAACTTTGTATTAAAAAAATGATACAGAGTATTTTTGAAGGAATTTGAAAGTATCTTTTTATGACCAGCAGATCATTGTGATTTATACTGATGTTATATATCATTTTTCATGGAGATTCTTCATAATGTTTATACTTTAAATCAAATGTAATATTTTAAGCTTATTTTGTCATAATAATTCATTCCTTACCTTTTAGCAACGTTTGTATCTGTTATCGACTGTTATTTCTAACACTTTTGGTTTTGTACGGATGACCTTTTATATTTCTATAAGCATATTTATAATAGTTTAGTGTGACACTTACTATACAAGGAAGTATATTGTTTCTGTATGATACACTATGACCCGATAACTGATTTATTTTGACGTTAATGGCATAGTATATTAATCAATTCTGATTAAATCAGCTGTTATTTGTCCTGAAAATTGTATTCTCCTGTTGTGGGAAAAAACTGTCATCAATGTGAGTGTCACGCAGGGCTACAAATTACTTGCATGTGACATAACAGGCTCAATTTCTCTTGATATTTTTTATAATTAGTCGGAGTACTTTGAGTCATATTATTTGCACATAAGCATGAAACACAAAAGACAATGAATGAATGTAAAACAAAGCTCAAATTGTATTTTTGTTGGATAAAATGCATTTCATTGTTATGCCATTTTCATGCATGCATAAAATAACATCTACCACGCTATTACCGTATACACTTTGTTAACATAATTCAATATTAATTCTAAGATCGTAACCTCTTTAGATGCGAGCATAAAATTAGATTACGTGCTTATAATCATAGAAATTTTGGTGGAATGAAAACTGCAAGAATTGAATAGAAAACGATGCTAGAAAAATATTGTCGTGCATTTATAATTATTGCTAAATCGCTATCTACTAATGCATTTCCGCGTTATAATTTAGAAAGATAAATGTTTAATATGGGTTAATGGATATAGTTACAGACCCAGAGGGAACAGGGAGTATGGCAATCGGAATGGGGGTGGAACCTACTGGAATAGCCAGCAACAAAATCAAAATGATTTTGGGGGTAAGAAGCAAAATCAGAAAAAAATCCCCGGTGATTTACTAAAGAAGCCAAATTGGGACCTGACGTCTTTGCCAGTTATTACCAAGAACCTTTACGTCCCCCATGCTAACGTGATGGGACGCACTGCCGATGAAGTTACCAAGTACCATGCTGGCAAGGAGATCACTGTCAAGGGCAACAACACCCCGTTTCCGATTCAGGCGTTCGAGGAGAGCAATTTCCCGGACTACGTAATGGAGGAGATCAGAAAGCAGGGATTCGCGGAGCCTACAGCAATCCAGGCGCAGGGTTGGCCGATCGCACTCAGCGGACGCGACATGGTCGGCATTGCTCAAACAGGATCTGGGAAGACTTTGGCCGTAAGTATTTCGCTTCGTTCAACCGGCACTCAAAATGGGGGATTCACGCCGGTGTATCTTGGTGGTGGTACATTGTTATTATTCATTGGTCTATATATGCTTATGTTATAGTATATTCTACCAGCGACCGTTCACATTAACAATCAGCCTCGTCTGGGACGAGGAGAGGGTCCGATCGTATTAGTTTTAGCACCTACTAGGGAATTGGCACAGCAGATTCAAAGTGTAGCCCGTGACTTTGGTTCATCTTCCTGTATCCGCAACACATGCATCTTCGGTGGATCGCCCAAAGGACCGCAGGCTCGTGACTTGGAACGCGGCGTCGAGATCTGCATAGCCACTCCCGGACGGTTGATCGACTTCCTGGAGAAGGGTACGACGAACTTGCGCAGGTGTACGTATCTCGTGTTGGACGAAGCCGACAGGATGCTCGATATGGGATTCGAGCCGCAGATCCGCAAGATCATTGAACAGATTCGACCGGATCGTCAGGTGTTGATGTGGTCGGCTACGTGGCCGAAGGAAGTTCAAGCCCTTGCCGAAGACTTCCTCACTGATTATATTCAAATTAATATCGGTTCCTTGACACTGGCTGCCAATCATAACATTCGTCAGATCATCGAGATCTGTCAGGAGCACGAGAAAGAGTCCAAGCTCTCGGGTCTTCTACGAGAGATCAGCTCCGAGCGTGGGAACAAGACTATCATCTTCGTGGAAACTAAGAAGAAGGTGGACGATATCACTAAAGCCATCAAGAGAGACGGCTGGTCCGCGATCGCAATTCACGGCGACAAGTCGCAGCCCGAAAGAGACTACGTACTGTCGGAATTCCGTAACGGAAAGACCGCCATTCTGGTTGCAACCGATGTGGCTGCTCGCGGATTGGACGTCGAGGATGTCAAGTACGTGGTGAACTTCGATTATCCCAACAGCTCCGAAGACTACATTCACAGAATAGGAAGGACCGGACGTTGTCAAAGTGCCGGAACTGCCTACGCCTATTTCACGCCGAACAACGCGCGGCAGGCTAAGGAATTGATATCCGTTCTCGAGGAAGCTGGACAGCCGATCAACCCACAGCTAGCCGAGATGGCAAACTCTCAGAGAAATCAGTACGGAAAGGGTCGTCAGCGTTGGAACAATAGCCGATCCAGCAAGGACAACAACTCCAGCGGAAGTCCTAGGAGCAACGCTAGTCCGACAGGAAATAGTTGGCAGAACAACACCCAGAACGTGCAGCAGGATAACAGAGCTCTTGTTCGTCAACAAAATGGCTACCAAGCTCGACCAAACAACTATCAAAATAGCTACCAGCAACGTCAAACGAACGGCTACCAGAATGGATATCAATCTAACAGCAACGGCTACCAAGGTGGCGGCAGCAACGGCGGCGGCGGCGGCGGCGGCGGTGGTAGCGCCGGCTATCAAAATGGCGGCGCACCGCGTTACCAGAGTCGCGGTGGTTATCAAGGCAATCGTTTCAACAGTCGACAGAACAACGGTTACGGTAGCAGTCAGAACAACCAGGGGATGTACTCGATTCCACCGCCGTTCATGATGCCACCTGGAGGTCACACTGATTCCAGTATCCAGAGTCTCGTCAACAACAAATTCTTCCAGACGAATCGACCACCTCCTGGCACCAACGCATGCGCTTATCAGTCCATGGGATACGGGCAGTTCCAGGCCGTTCCGCCGTATGGCTATCCTTACCCACCGACACCAGTACAGCAGTGACGCTTTTCACGAGGTAAATCATTAGGAGCTTGGGCTAAATGAACAAGTTAACTGCTCATTATCGCTCCGTTTAATCTTCACGCGAGAATTTCGTATTATTCGCGCTGGGGGGTATACGGTAGAATTTCTTTGAATATGTTCTTAATGTAATAATTCATAATTTGTTTCGTTTTTTTTTTCTTTTCTTTTACTTTTCTTCCTTTTTGTACTTCTCTGGAATGGTGCTGACTTGACGTCATCGAGCTTAGAGAATGTCTTGTATACTGAGAGGGAAGGATTGGTCAGTGTCGAATGGATCGCTCAGATTAAAATGTGAATAGATACCGTACGAATCTTCACGCGGTATCCAAACTATGCTGGACTACGATGAACGCTATGTAAAAAAGAAGTCGATATTAATTTTCGAATTCGATGAAAGGATTCGCTTTTTCAAAATGAATAACATAACGAGTTATAGTAGAGGGAAAACTGGCCTACTTAATTACTTAAAATGAAAATGTCAAGGATGGACGAATTTACGCGTTCTAATTGGGTTCTTGATTATATCAGTGATCCATAGCGATTATAAGGGAAAGGTATGCAATGCCGTTGTTGATGGAACGTATGGGATCGAGAATGAAACGAGAGAATGGACAGTGAGAGTGAAATTGGAAGAGAATAACGATGCGCCAATTAATTAGAGGCACATTCCAGTCGAGTCTTGATGTAGCGTTAGCTTGTTAGAGATGGTATAACGATATAATATTATATTGAATATCGAGCATGACCACAATTGTAGTTACGGTGGTCAATTCTATGGTAATCGAATAGTAATCTTCTTGCGATAACTATGTAAAACTTACCTGTATGCTTTTCTGAAATGCACGAAACATATAGAAGGGGGGGTGGGTTAGGATTAATAATTTATAATTTATTTATAATTGCGTATACGGGCGACGCTCTACAAAAAACGTGTAAGGCCTTTTGCATAAAAATTAAGCCGTGCGCTTACGTAACGACCGTGCTCTATTAATTCCGCGACGAGACTGGGTGTGTCTCGACCTTAGAAAGAAGAAGAAGAAAAAAAGAAAGAAAGAAAAATCTTTTTCGACGAAAGGCAACGCGTTCAATATTGGGGATTTAAATCGCGCGATCGAACGAAGTATCCTAATTAATACTGAGAGAGAGAGAGAGAAAAAAAAAGAAGAAAAAAATTTTTTTACGGGTTCGCTTGGGGTCAAGGGGGGAAAAAACAAAGAAAACAAAATTCGTGGAATTATTAAATAAAGGTAATAAAAGAAAAAAAATGAGACAAAATATAAAATGAATCTTCAATGGCATTCGCGTGGTATTTTGGGTGGGTGGGTGGGTGGGTGGGAAACTAAGTAAAATCGGACGCGTAGTCACATGGCTGTGCATCTCAGAGCAAAGCTCAGTTTATTTTTGTATCAAAAGTAATTTGTTGTTAGATCAACGAATGATAATGATGATGATGATATAAACATTGTTGTTTGATATTTATGCAACTGGCCACCGAGTGGCCGCCTCGCTGCGCACGCCCCACGGCCAACCAAGAGAAGTGCGGGGCCGGCTGCGATCGAAAATCCATCGTACCTGTGTCTCTTTTTCTTTTTTAATTTTTTTTTTTTTAAATATAGTTTCGCGTCGAAATTGACCACTTTTACTTTTAGTAACAGTACGAGTCTAGGTTGTTATATATAAATAAATGTTTAATAAGCTGCATAAGATATACACTACCTGCACACGAGGCTAAAGGCAGCCGTGCGCGCCACCGTCTTACGTATACGCGTACACGCACTAACGAAACATCGTCTCTTTGCGAGATGTAAGGGGGAAAAAAAGCGAATTTTCGTTTTAATTCTTATTTGCGATATTATTAAACAAAAATTGCCAATTCTCAATGTTAATTGTTACGCCGTCGGAGATGTCAGGCTTCTCGGCTCGGTCTACCGATCCGAACGAGTCATCTTCTTGCGCGTTTTCGACGTATCTCGTGAGCCTCCAGGTCGCGAGTAACTTCAGCCTGATGCCAAAATTTTTTCGAAACTTTAACGATCCCCTGTCACTGAGTGCGTGTTTTTCTTCGTCCTTTTTATTTTTGTTTTCTCTGTCGGTGACGTTGCGCCTTATAACTGCCGAATTCGAATCGAGGTTCGATCGAACTTTGCGATTACCGGTCAAGAATAATATGTACCAAAGGCAGCTGTGACTCTTGTATTACATTCGTATAAAGGTTTATCGTATCGAAGCAAATCTCAGGCGCGAATACTATTCTTTATTGATTTTGTATTTTAGTTTTCCATTTGTTCATTCGTTTTGCTCGTAATATATTTAAGCGGGAGAATAAGAAAGAAATGCACGTCAAGTCATTCATCTGCGCGTCCCAGTCGCAATGCTCGTTACGAAATATAAAAAAAGAAATTGGACTATCTAAACGCTAAATGTCGTTATCGATATTTTTCATCGATACTCGGTCGGTAATTAAAATATATCGATAAAGTAGTTTGTCATGTAACGGATATTTAAAGTTTTCATTTTCTTTTTTTTTTAAACGTATATCTCTTACGGTACCCGCGATTATTCCCTGACACGTTACATTCGCGAAAAAACAAATTTATCACGGCTGATAACAACGTTTCTTATCGTGAAATAACTTTCTCGAGGGTAACGAATAACTAAGGCCCGAACTTGTCGATGTATTCATTGACGAGGACTGTTGCCCAGAGAGGAGATCGAGATGCATATATAGAGCGTCGGAAACTGTCAGAAACTGGAGGCTCCCTGCACATTGCGTACGCCCTCTATCGAACCTAATTGCCTAATTATTAATTGATATGCATATGTTATACAGTGGAAGCCACAGTACACACGATAAAAGTCCAACTTCGCGTATACTGCAAAAAAAAAAAGCACACGTAAAGCTACTATGGAAATTATTCATAGGACAAACACACTTTGCGATACGCGTAAATATTACGCGTGCTTTCGTACTATATATATATATGTGTATGTGTGTAAATGTGAAAAGAAATTCTCTTCTTTTGTCAAATTTCGCGTTTCGTTACACGGACACCTACTGTCACCGATTTTTGCAAAGGGCTCGGTAAATTCCTTATCACCCTACGGATTAATCGTGTTCCCCACGTTCAGCTGTATTCAGTAATAAAGAAATCACCCGGGGGATGACTTGAGCATTCAATTAATCGATTGATTTCGCGCTAATGGTAAAACGAATGACGCGCGATTGTACCCCTGAGGAAATTCATTACGAAAATGATAACGGGAAATGGCGATGTGTGAGGGAAAAAAAAACTTGTTTTTTTTTTTCCAGTAACTTGCTGCGTTTGTTTTTTTTTTCTTGCTGTAATCTGAATTTTTTTTTGGCTAATTCTCCTTCGATAATCTCAAAACTTTTTTTTCACGCTGATAGTGGGTGTACGCGTAGTTCTGTGATATATAAGATGTAGCGTATTAATAGAACCCACTGCTCTTATCGTGCATCATGGTTAAAATAGGTGAAAAAAAAAAGTAATACGATTAAAGTAAACGTATCTCATTGGTTAATAGGACAAAAGTAATGAAAAATTAAAATATGAATGGTTATATGTCATATCACGTTGTCACAATGATATTGCTGAACCTGCTGTCAAGTTGTTTGTAATTTTTGCGAAAGAGAGAGAGAGAACAAGAGAAAGAGAGAGAAAGAGAAATTGCGAAAATGAAAATAACTGACAACTTTGTGGGACGAGGAGCAGTCTCTTTTTTTTTTTGCGAGTATTCCCATTTTTTAATTCTAGAAACGGGGATATACATATATAGTATATACTATTACTACTACTACTACTATTACTACTAATGCTACTACTATTATTATTATTATTACTACTACTACACTATTAATTACTACTACTATTACTACTACTATTGCGGATGGTAACGATTATATGCCACCTTCCGGTACTCTCTCTCTGTTAATCGTACACCAACTGTGTTTAGGTGTATCACGTGATGTAGCAGTTGACGAAAAAGAAAAAAATTAATTTTCTAATTGCCAATTTTTTACAATGACGCTGATCGATGCCCATTTCGTCAGATATGTTGCGCGTGATTATTGGGTCGTCGGTGTTTCGAGCAGCGAGCTAGAATAACGATAGGCAGGGTGACCATGTTTGAATTATTATTATTATTATTTCCATTCGACGTAATCGATCAAAGATACGAAACTACCTGTCGAGCGGTGATCGCAATTTTAGAAAGTAAACGAAACTTGCGTGAAAAAAGAAAAAAAGGATTATTGAACACTGTCGACCAACACACAGCGTTACAATATAATATATGTATACCGTCGTGTCGCCAATCAATGAGAAAGATAGGCGTGCTTTCCGGATGTACCTTCTCGCAGTCATTCTCTGAAGTGTCGACGACTCGAGATTAAAAATCATTGGACAAGTGCACGTTATTATCGTGTCGCACGATGTCCCGTATCGAAACTAGATCTTGGGGTTTTTGTGTAAAAAAAAAAATTCGCTCGCGGGGTTGAGTCTCTTGGAAAGATTTATTTTCGGCTTTTTTTTGTTGTCTTTTTCAATCCGGGTCTTTGCTGAACAGTGCACCAATTGGTAGTAGCACGCATATGTACACACACTATACGCACTTTCGGTACGCGAAGGTAATTTCAAAGTACAGTCTATGCTAAAATTATACTTGATATCCCCATCCCCAAATGATTTTTGATCTTGGAGTCTCGATAAGGGTTTATTGTAATTTGTTTGTTTTTTTTCTCTCTCTATATTCCATTTTGGTAAAAAGTCATTGGTACGCGCGAATGTCGCGCCTCAGTTGAAAGAAAAAAAGAAAGAAAGAAAGCCCCTGGCGATTTAAGGTCGAATCTCGTGAAATTTTGTGAGGCTCGACGCGAGATATTGCCGCGAGTTTTGAGAGGGTAGGGGCGGATTCAAGGGGTCGAATATGATAGAAGGGGGAGGGAGGGGTGTGGATACGCGAGAGGGTTGGAGGGGTATGAATTTGTCCGTCGTGATGGTAATTGAGGGGCGGAGAGAGGGAGAAGTGAAAAGCGAAAATACCCGAGTACCTTCTATATATAAATGCTGAGCGCTGTGATATCGCGTACATAAACTTTTTATTATTGTAAACGTAAATACGCATATTGTAATGTTAACGAATATTATCTCCTTTAATACGAAGACTGAATCTCTCGCCAATTTATATACGAGTTTTTAGCAGCCGCAGGTACGCGTTTCACATGCTGTACACTAATTGATACCTATTTGTATATTATTAATTACAATACTATATTTTATATGATTGGATAATGCCGTCCCCGGATGGACGTGGCTGAAATGACTATTGCTTAGTTCGATATAAATCCAACGGGTGCGCGTCAGTCGTATCGTACGTTTTTCAATAGAACGGGGTGGAACAAGGGCGCCGAAGGGGTTAAGGGTGGTAAACGCGAGATGTGCTGGGAAAAAGGGATTCGACGTAGGGGGAGGAACGTGAAATTTTCTGTTGAGTTCAGGATCAATGGATCGCGATCGTTGGATTTTTTGTCTACGGATAATCGACTCTGTTGCCATGCCCGACGGGTCTGTGGAACGAACTTCCTTGCCGACTATGCCGGGAAGATCTTGGGACATTTTTTTATTTGTCGGCAATTAACGTTTTAGAATCGTGGGTCAAAGGTACGACGGTCGATTAACAAAGGATTGCTCAAGCCAACGAAGTCACGGTCTTTTGAATTGGGTTTTTTATTGCGCATGCAATTTTTGGTTTTTTTTTTTCGGACGCGTATTCATCGAACGCGGAACTTTGGGGACAATGTACGATCACGCCTAGCGTCGCGATGTTCGAATTTTCATTTCGCAAGCTCAAGACGAAGCAATCGGGTAGTGTAATGTCGAAGGACTCTTAAAATTCTCACTGATCGTCGCGATGATTTCACGCATATACCTTGCGTTGATTCGATTTACAAGGTTCTCTTTCGTTTACGCTATCTTCGTTCGATGCGATTTCAGCGCGCAAACCGACGTTGCGGGGATACGCGATTTTACGTTGGTTCTCGACGGGCTGTTGAGAAAAAGGCAAGTGAACCAACGAGGAATCGACAAAATGCGAGAGAAAAAGATTAATCTAGTTTCACAGTATTGTCGTGTCTCTCGATGAGTTTTCTCGCAGGTTAGATTTTCATTTTTTTTTCTGTCACGTACGAGATTAACCCGTTGTCCCTCATTTTGTTTTGACCTGGTACGGCAATCACCCATCAAGTACAGCGAGAGTTCGAGATATTAGTTTCTAAAGATGAAAAATGAATACGAAACTCACGAAATCGTACGAACGAATAACGTTTATTGCAAATGAGAATAACGGTACTCGTTGACCTCCTACCTTTCTCGTGCGTGTGACACACTCTGCGACACATCTCTACGAGCACAATATACAATTTGGCTCTGTTCGTTAAACGAATGCGAAACGTATAAAGGGGCGAGTATGGAATAACGGATAAACATAAAGAAAAGAAAGAAAAAGATGTTAATAATACATCACTGGAGAATAACAGTGTAAATAGGTGTTTACCTATTTAAACGCGACACTGCACACACTTGCTGTGTTAGTCTTTATTACTTAATATGTACTGTCCGATTCGTGTTAATGAATTTTTCCAACCGTTCAAGGGGACTGCACTATTATTATATGTAGGAACAGAGAAAAAAGAGAAATACATGAAAAAGGAACGAAGGAAACTCTTTTGTCGCTCGGACTGTTCAGGACTTAACGATCCCAGTATGTTTTCACTTTTCTAATATTCGTGTGGCGGAGATACCTTTATTTTCTTTGGCTTGTCTTTTTTTTTCGTCTACGTTCGTTTTCTTGTGGTTTAAGTTTTTTTTTTTTTTTTGTAATTCGCCTGTTCGATTTTTCTCTTACTAAAGATAAAGGAAAAAAAAATGCAAATACCATTAGGAAATACCCGTCGTCGTAAATGAGAGAGTCGTAGGACATCTGTTTCGCTCATGACAAATACACGGTATAAAAGATAGAGGTTACAACGTGCGAATATATTCCTCGTTTGCGCGCGTGACTTTGAATTCTACCGGTGAAAGAGAGATAACAAAAAAGTTCTCGTGCAAATGGCGCTAAGAGGACCGTATCGTTATTTCAAATGAATTTCACGTTCGCTTTAATTCAATTTGTCGAGTGTCTCACTCTTTTTCTTTATCTATCGTGTGTGCCCGGAAAAGCACTTCTGCTTAATCATTTTGGTTGTTCTAAGTTACGTCACGATATGACTATATTTCGAGATTTAAGTATGACAATAGAAGGTCCTCTTGGCGTCCACGTTTAGAGACATTCTCGAGAACGATATATGAGAATCTAGTCAAAATTGTTATAATATCACTTAAGCCTTACAGCGCAGTCGTACGATATACTGATTTTTCATTCTCTCGTCGAGAAGAAAAGGAAAATCTTAAACCTTCTCTCTTTTTTTTTTCTTCTGTGCGTCGTGTATTCTTGCTTTTGTTCAACTACCGATAAGTATCGAAGTACGATCTTTCGCGGCGGACAACGTGTGTCGTGTCTGCTCAATTCCTTTTTTTTCTCTCATTTTTTGAGAAGGAAAGATATAGAACCGAGAGGCTTCATTTTTATACGACGAGGTTTCACTGACGATAAATGAAACGGTAGATTTTTCAAGGGGCCTTTATATTATTTTGAGCATCAGCACATTGCTCAATACAATCAAACTGTTACGAAGTGATATTATAAATATTAAAAAAAAAGAGGTATTATATTGTGTAAAGCGAGCGAGCGAACTTGACGGGCATATATAAGTTTTTATATTTGATACTAGTTTATGATAGAGAGATGATTGAAGACAAAAAAAATGAAAGAGAGTACTAAGAAGCTATTCCCTGGTCGTTAGCCGAATGTTTATTCCAGTGACGTTAGTTTTTACCTGAAAGAGAGAAATAAAAAGAGAAAGAGAGAGAAAGAGAACGAGCGAGAACGTACGAACGATAGAGAGATAATTATTATTATTGAAGAGGCGGTATTTATTTTTTGACCATGACATGATTTGAGGGAGTAAAGTGATATTTAGTAGTGTGTATGATAATATGAATATATTGCTGCATCCCTTGTTGAGAGGAAAAGAAAGAAAGATGAATAACGTCCTTTCAAGAATACATTTAAAGAATTTAAAAAAAAAAAGAGTAACACTGAATGCCCTATGGTAGTACTCGTTAACGCGATTTATCATTTTTTTTTTCTGAGGTTTGAGGGGAGACAAACTCGTTAATAATACTAAGACCGCAGGAAGCAAGACAGTTGGACGACAAACGATAAGAAATAAACAATATAAGATACTGCTCTACATTCAGATTCTCTTCTGTAGGTTTCACTAAAGTGCATTTCTTGTATGTTATACAGTATTATGATAGAAAATAAAATAAACATATTGCAATTGTAACTGTACTGTGTACCACTCATTTTACCTAATATACCTTTTTGACAGGAAAGTCAACTATGTTACCTTTCTTTAAACTATTCCTTTAATTGTGCATAATATAAGTTACATTACATTTTGCCATAACACGCAATGAGAGTACGTATGTTATGTTTGCTACAAATATTTCTTTGCGCAGCCAGATTACTGTACATATTGGAACTGTAGCGAAGGTCCATAATAATAATGCTCTTCAGCACATTATGTAATAACTGTGTAGCTGCAGAAAAATCAATACAGCAAGTCTATTCTGGGAGATGTCATGATAGGTTCCTGTAGAGCCTGATATTCTGTGACATCCCTCTGTGCAGTAATGGTAACTTATTATTTAGAGACAGTATTAAATGTTATCAGTATATGCATCTGAAGAAAGAATTATTAGCAGTAATGAAATCTTAGTTAACATATATAACTCAATAGTCAAAAAATGCAGATCTCATTTTCATTCGAAGAAACTCTATTGCAAAGAGCATATCACCTCTTGCGAGCTTCAGAAAAAGAAGTTTTGATGTTTCATAATATATTAATGTAAATTCTGGAAAGTATAGTACTCAGAATAGAAAAAAAATCAAAATATCATTAGGCGCTTTTCATATCCAATTTCAAAGAGCTAGACCTAATTGTTGCTATGCGTGAGAACCACTGTACTCTCTATAACCTTGTATAAATATAAACGGAGCTCTCATCCATTTTTTCATGGAACGTAGAATCAAAGAAATGAATTCTCGCTATTCTTCTACCCTGGAATTCGAGTTAGATAGAAAATGAATCTACTTAAAGAAAACTTCGTCTATTAATTATTAATAGCTTGGGCGATCTTTCACATGAGATATCTCTAAAGAAAACTCGTCTCACTTTTCCATGGCAATTAATTAATCAGCAGGTTCCATGAGAATCACTGATAAGGAAGTTTACTGGAAATACAGTGTTTCTCATGCATGAGCATCTATGCTTCTTCTGCAATAGGCAATTTAAGGTAAATTTAGGATACATCTTTGCATAGTAATTAAAATTGGTACTAAACTATTCCGACATTTGTTTTTAAGACAAACGAAAGCCATGCTAAACATAAAATAAGAAGAAACCGAAATACTATATACAGATATCGCCCAGCAACCCGGAATTCAGCATTATATATTGATCTGATTAGACAGATTTAAATAAAAAAAAATCGTAGAAAGGACTAAGGGTACGTTTTTATTTAGAATTTAAACAAATGTTAAAGTAAATTTCCAATTTATAACCTTACGCGTCAAAATATACAAAATAGAGTTCTACTAGAGTAAGCAATATTTCTATTTCTATTCTGATTGGTCTCCATGGCTGCCATGTTGATACGAAAAAATAGAGCAGCCACAGAGATTTGCTAGTAGCTGACCAATCCCAGGCATAGAAACTAGCCTTAAGGCATGCTCGAAAGAAAAATCGTTAGTACACCGGAACTTGCGCAGTTGACGAAGTTAGACGTTCTGCGCCGAGGTCTTTTCCCCCACCATGGTTAGCAGGGTACTGACATTTGGCGAGTCACATCCGCCGTCACCGCTACTCGCTCTTTCCGTCCCTAACAGCGGCCGAAGTAAGTTGTGTTTCTTGTGGCTCCTTGAATTACTTTGAATCTCTTCCGTTTTCGTTACGCACGAGTACGGTTCTTTGTATTCTCAAACGAGAAACAAAGACTAGAGAAATCTCTGGTGTGCTAACGGAAGTAATCTATTATTGCAGAAATCTAGAGCCGCTTTAAATTGGGTGCAAGCAAGACTTGTTGGAAAATCATTTTCTGGGACAGAAGCATTAGATATCAAATATGTAAGTAGAACTTTATATTTTCTCTTCCGTGATACGGTAACAGCTTGGTTTTTTAGTCACTTTTTTTTCCTTCTAATCTTGATTCTTTGTCCGCGTTCTGTTAAGGGCTTCTCAATCTCCTGCCATTTTATGGCCTTGGCCCTGGGTCTGAGGCACGTGTAAGAGCAGGCGCGACATTATCGATTAGTAACCATCATCGTGGATGATTATAATAAGTCTGACCGTGATAACGTTATCTCTGGCAACATTCTCGTACAGCGTGGCCTATTTGGTAAAATATATTTGCGAAGAAAATGGAGGTTTCGCGTATGACGGCCATTGTGCCTCGTTTCGCGTTGATTTCACTTTACGAAATATTCCACGTGAATCATTGGTTGAAGCTCAATTTATTTACCAATATCATTTTTTATCATTATGCCTTTCCTTCGTAACAACGTCTTAAAATTATTTACGCAATAGCTTATCGATTGGAAATTGTTTTTGAATATTGTCTATTGCAGCAGAACCTAGCGTGGCACAAAATGGCTACTTTGCACATCGACCGATACTTCATCGAAAGCATAAGGACGCACAGTAGTTTCGTTGAACCATATTTTATGACAAAAAATATATCTACAAGAAGTCAATCGATCTTTCTTTTTGTAAAAATATACATTTTCAATTGACAGAATAATTTGTATCCTGAATCAACCCGTGATTTTAATTGTATATAACGGTCTTATAAAATTGCCGAGGATTACGTGGCAATTATGTAACAGACAAGTTACGCAAGTTTGCGTTAAAAATTAATCAGGAAATTCGCGTCTTCTTGTTAAGGTGACAGTTGCACAAAATGGCGGATCTTATATTGTTAGAGAGCGTCAAGCGTTGAGCGTTACTTTAGGTACTGGCAAGCTACTGCTTGAAGTTTGAAATGTCGAAAATTTTTGTATCCTTTGGACTACAATTTTGTTTAACTATAATGAAAACCTCTCATTTTGGCATGCCTCCACCTCGTACTTCGGTGGAGCATGAATGCTTGTGGGAGGAATAGTAACGGTCGTGAACTTATGCCTTCGGTGTCCACACATATCACGTCTGGATCCCATCCTCGGTGTTCACTACATTTATTTTACGAATAATTATTTAATATTGAAATATTACTAGGCGCATTTTGTAATGGATTGAATTTTTATCAATGCGTATCAGGACTTACGGAGCATCGACCGGTGGGTATCGTAACAGCAGTGCAGGACACCGCGGTGCCAGTGGAGGTCAACGTAATGGATATGGCGGAGGTGGTGGTGGTGGTGGCGGCGCTTCCGGGGGTCGATTTGGAAGTCGCGGAGGATCTGGTGCGGGTGGCGGCGGTCGTGGTGGACGAGGTGGTGGCGCTGGCAGTAACCTGAGGAAACCTAATTGGGAGTACGAGAGCCTGAAACCATTCAAGAAGGATTTCTATGTGCCACATCCTAATGTTCAGACTCGTCATCCTCAAGAGGTTGAGATTTTCAGAGAAGAGAAGCAGATCACTCTCAAAGGAGAGAAGATTCCAAATCCTATTCAGTATTTTGAGGAGGGCAACTTCCCCGACTACGTTATGCAGGGTATCCGCAAGCAAGGTTTCTCGGAACCTACTGCTATCCAGGCTCAAGGATGGCCCATTGCTATGTCTGGCCGTAATATGGTTGGCATAGCTCAAACTGGCTCTGGCAAGACCCTTGGCTACATTCTGCCAGCTATTGTTCATATCAACAGCCAGCAACCACTAAACCGTGGAGATGGTCCCATTGCACTTGTTCTCGCTCCCACCAGAGAACTTGCCCAACAAATTCAGACAGTAGCTAATGACTTTGGCTCGCTGTCCTACGTAAGGAACACCTGCATCTTCGGCGGTGCACCAAAGGGTGGACAAGCTCGTGATTTAGAACGTGGTGTTGAAATCTGCATAGCCACACCCGGACGTCTCATCGACTTCCTTGAGCGTGGAACAACTAATTTACGTAGATGCACATATCTAGTTCTGGATGAAGCTGATCGTATGTTGGATATGGGCTTCGAGCCACAAATTAGGAAAATTATTGAACAAATTCGACCGGACAGACAAGTCCTCATGTGGTCAGCCACCTGGCCCAAAGAAGTTAGAAACCTCGCAGAAGAGTATCTTACTGATTACACACAATTGAACATCGGCTCCCTCACACTCTCCGCCAATCACAACATCCTCCAAATCGTTGACGTTTGCCAGGAACACGAGAAAGAATCCAAGTGAGTACGACACTTATTTTACACAATTGTTCACATACCTTCGAAAACTTATATTATGATGAGATAGATAAATGACTCCTTATGATTTTATACACCGCTAAACCTCTAAGAAGAACTGATCACTTTATTGTTCGAACAGAGACTTATTAAAGATTTAAAACGGTAGTCTAACAAGTGCACTAAATTTTTGTTACAGATTGGGCACGCTACTTCAGGAGATCGGTAACGTGAACGAAGATGGTGGAAAGACAATTATTTTCGTAGAAACAAAGAAAAAGGTTGAGAACATCACAAGGAACATTCGTCGCTACGGATGGCCAGCAGTATGCATGCACGGTGACAAATCTCAACAAGAACGCGATTATGTTCTTAGAGGTAACGTGAAACTTGTAATATCGTCCTTTATCGCGGTTAAAAGTCAAAGCGTTTACAACGCGCAGGACAATCTCACAACGTACCAATGCTAAACATTGCTCCTTTTTCTTTTGTTCAGAATTTAGGAACAAGAAGGGTTCCATTCTTGTGGCAACAGACGTTGCTGCTCGTGGATTGGGTGAGTCTTACAGATAGTTGATATTAAAGTTTGTATCATTTCTTCGCGAAACATTTTGCATGGCAAGCGCGTAAATATAACGAAAGAATGGCGAGAGTCGCGCGGAATTTGCAAGAACCGCGTGTCAGAAAGCGTTAGGAAGGGTGGCGATGTAGCACAGACTGGTTATATGAAGTGATGCCTCACTCTTGGAAACTCGGCGCTTGGAGCAGCACAACCTTTCGACGTTGCGCAATGCAAATCACCAACGAATTTTTGGATTCCTCCCGTCATTATTTTAATCGGAAATGAGGATTGAATCTTGTGAATTTTCAGTACGCAACGGAAATTGGGAAGTGCGTCTGTTGCTCCGTAACCCTCAGTGCTTGGCACTCTGGAGACTCCAAGATAGACGTGACATGCCGGATCCCTCGTCGAGGAGACGACTTAGGGTACGAGGACGGCCAAAGACACCCGGGATGATGTCCGATTAGAGTCCAATTAGTGTATTTTCACATTTGCGCCCGTGCGCACTAAATAACGTAGAGAAGGCCTGTATTTGCGGTCCAAAATATTCTCAAACTTTGCATTAGCTCTCAAAGCAGGCGTAATAGAAAGCATTAGTTTTTCTTACCTGAACCTCGGCGTTTATGTCGTTTACCTAACTATTGATAATGCATAATTTAGTTAATCGATAACTCTAGCGTTAATAGCTCTTAAAACCTTACTCATACTTATTAACGTCTGCACGATTTCAGCTGCGCGCTTAATTTTACCTTATATACTTATGGCACAAGCACGGTTCGATTCCAGTGCAATAATATTCTGTCGATAATGTTTTATCGCGTGCAATTACCAAAGATCAAACAGGATTAGCAATTCAAAAAGTATGTGGATAAGCAATAAAAGAGAATGGGAAATAACGTTGAATCGTCGTAGCAGCACTGTTTAATTCAATTAAAGTGAATTTTCACCGTGATAAAGGTTACGAGGACATACGTTTGAAGCAAGGTGCTAATGCAGTCTATTTCTAATGCATTCTCAGAGCTAAGCCCGACAATGTAAGAGTGGCTCGTGACGAAGGATTGAGAATAGATTTAAAATACGGCTATCCGTGAAAAGAAGGGACGCTTGCATATACTGTGTTAGAGATAACTTTTTAAAGGATTTAAAGAAAGGAAAGGAAAAATTGAAAAACCTATGTTACTTAGTTGATAAGTGTGGGCATCTTATAATTTATGTTAATCAGTCTGGTTGTCCTTTGTTTCAGAGGCACATGGTGCACAGATTGTGTTGAGTGTGCGATGAGCGAACGATCGAAGTAGAAAACAAAAAGAACCATAGCTCACTCACTGTCTGTGCTCTAGAAAAGCTATATATGCAAGCGATATATAGACGACGTACATGCGCAAATTATATTTGCGCTTATATATTCTCGTATGTACGTAAAATGTGCCTCTGTGTACAGCCTGTGTGTACCACGCGAGTAAGTAGGGTGGTGCCCGGGTACCATCGTGCTGGTTGGCTTCCGGGATAAAAGAAAACTCTGGTTTGCGTTATGGTACCAACCATCACACACTATAGCCAACGCTCAGCCAGTGCGAGACAACAATCTATTGATTTTGCTACTATCGCTACTCGATGGGGATGCGTGTAGGAACAGGACATTGCGAACTGAACTTGCATTTCAAGAAATAGCACACCCCGGGGGGCACTGTATGCGGTCACACGGAATGCAATGTTCAGCGGTAACAGGGTTTGTATTATCACGACGCAGCTAACATACATTCATACACATCTGAGCCTTTACCTAATAAAAACAGACGGCGAATTTATCGACAGACGCAGTTAACTTATTATTCTTTATTCCTTTTTTTTTTTTTTGTAATTGTGACCTCGTTACAGTTTTTGTTAGATGCCTTATGAGACTTCTGAATTTTGGTTACTACTTGACAGCCTGTAGCGAGGGTATGGGAGTGGTCTTAATTAAATTTTTAATAATTTTCTTTTGTTTTAATTTGACATTACGTTTTTTTTAGTTATATCTGTTACTCGACTGACGTTACTGGATTATTTGTTCCTTGAGATTACCTTAGCGGGCTTGTACCTGAGAAAGAATGTTTCTTTGAATGTTTTTGTAGTAGGATCTGTTACTTTGAGTGGTGACGTAAGGTTTTTATTTGTTTTTGTTAATGTTTTTTGATTGCCACTTGACGGTGCACGTGGTGAAATTGCGTCTGTTGAACGATAAGAGTCTGACTTAATAGTATACGTTGCTCATTCACATGGACATGGCAAAAGGACAGTAATGCCAGCATATAGGACTGTTGCTGGTTTCAATGCGACCTTTTAAATATAGATATTTTTTGTGTGCTAATGTGTCATGTCTATGCCGTGTATGTATATGGATTTAGCTGCATACAACCTGTTAAATGGTTTGTGCATCTCGAGAAATAGATTTATCTTTCTGTAACACATGCAATAGTTTGCTCTTCGCTTGCACAATTCAAAGTCAAGGAACCAAAAAAGGAGACTTCTCATGTTCCTTCGGTGTCAATTAGTTTCCTTCAAAATGTTCGATGCCTTTGTTTTTCACTTCTATACAGAGATATATATGTCAATTCAATTCTTCAGTGCATATCGAATCATTCACTTTCACATAACTTTATGCAGAATTGTCTTTTTCTTCATTGTCACGCAAAATGGCGTATTATGACGTTATTTCCCCCCAAGGAACTTTTGTCATGTCTGTTGCTCGAGGGTGCACTCACGCCAAGAACTAGAGAGAAAAAAAATTACCCATCAGTAGAACAAAAGACTCTCGAAAAGTAAAGATTTAAAAGAAAACCGTTGAGCGGTTCGTGAATTTTTTTTTTTTCGTGAATTTAATTCCGATGCGTATACGCCGTGAGCGTGCCATTACGTCCATTTTTGTTCTGATTCAAATCAGAATCTCAAACATCCATTCCAAATTCCAGATAAGATATGTCTATAGTTAAGTTGTCGAGCATCCATTACAGTTGTGTTTATTTCTTTAGACGTCGACGACGTCAAGTACGTGATCAACTTTGACTATCCGTCATCGTCCGAAGATTACATCCATAGAATCGGCAGAACGGGTCGCTCGCAAAGCACGGGCACCAGCTATGCCTTCTTCACACCACAGAACAGCCGACAGGCTAAAGATCTGATCAACGTCCTCCAGGAGGCTAACCAAGTCATCAACCCCAAGCTGTCCGAGCTGGCTGCTAGAGGAGGTGGCGGCGGTGGCTACGGTGGCAGGAGTGAGTATCATTTGTTTTCATTGAACTGAACAAAAAAGGAAGAATACATACCGTATGGCTGTGAATATGGTATCGATTGAAAGTTACCAAGACTGCCGCCGTCTAGGGTCTATTTTACTAACTACCCTTTACTCTTTGGCAGATCGTTGGGGATATGGTGGTGGACGCGGAAGGGAGAACACCTTCTCCGGCTCGCACAAGCGGTTCGATAATGGCCGAAGCAACGGATACAGTAATTACAGTTGATTTAGTCAATTTTAAATTGATGGCCGAAACGGTATACCGAAGTCGACCTGCAGGGGACCTAGTTTAACTTACAATTTCCCTTAAACTGTGATTAGAAACCGAGTCCCCGCTGACGGTCGGACAGTAACCAACCTAACACGCCAGTCGATCGCTCGGCCGTAATCTTTATCCCAAGATATCTTCTTCTTTTTTTTTTAATTTATAATCCCACACCTACCCCCCTAGCTTTTGTTACAATTAGAACGTGCGCAGTGGGTTCTAAAAATGATAAACAGAATTTATGTATTAGTTCAAATGACGGTCTTACTTTTTTTTTTTTATTTTCTTTCATTGCAAACGAGACGATGCTCTTTTAGATTTTACGCAAAAGCCACGCAGGCTGATCTTGCTATGATGAAAAGTATGTTTGAAAAATAAAAAGAAAGGAACATCTACGTTTGATGTTTTAATTGACGATGGACACTTGCAGACTCCTTTCATAACGGATGAAAAAATGTTGCGAGAACGCGTTATTTTTGGATACTAAGATTGAAGGGGATTATACGATGACGTTACTTGTGTTCTATCAGCAGGGTTGTTGAGTTTGATCAATGAGCATCGTTTTTAATATAGTTAGGAGCCGAGTGAGGCATATGGACCATTTACAAACTTCAGTATTCATTCCAAGATTGTGGAATGGTCGGATCGCTTTTGGTCATAGAGAGAGAGAGAGAGTGAAGCTCCCTTTGAGCTAAGCGAGTTTAAATATAACCAAAGCGTCTGAGCTCTAAGGTACAACTGATCTGATGGGTCGCAGTGATCCTTTAAAGTCTTTAAATTAAAATACTATATTGTTTGAAATTTATTTCATCTTTTCATGCCGTGTGCAACACTATCCTAAAAGCCTAGTATGCACGTTAATGTATGTCACAATTGAAGTACCAACAATAAAAGAAAAAGGAATAAAATGCAATTTCTTCAGATAAACATATCTTTAATTACCTTCTCTGACAATTTCCCATATCTCCTTGCATTCGTTATACATAATTTTAATTAATTGTAAGGCAATACAGAATTAGTGCCGTACCTTACTTTTGTATATAAAACTATTCTCAAGAGACGTATGTAGCGCTGATTTTCAAATTTCTAATGCAATTAGCAATGTATATGCTCGTTACGTAACGAGCTTTGTATCATTATTGATCAAACTAATACAGAAAAAAAATGGAGGAACCGAAAAGACGATCTGTGCTCGACTTTATACGATCCGGCAGACGTTTGGATACTTGTCGCTTAGTATTTTGTGCAAAAATTACAGTGGCTGCCGAAGAGATATTGAAAGTGTACACAGCGTTCGCAAAAGAGACTTTTTCAGACACCGTCAGCGGACTCCTCCTTGTTTACCCGGATTACGTTCTGCATCTGATCGAATCCTCGGAGGATGAAATTTTTCAACTGTCTCTAAGCTTCCAAAACATTCATCCCAATTGCCTTGGCGTCTCCAGGTGTTTCCCGGTTCAGACCGACGTGCGAAATCGTTTTTTCGATAGATGGTACGCTATGAGGGTCATCGCGTACAACCCTGCTGGTGCCGATGCAGCCCCAGTGAACGTGGAAGATAATTTTGAAAATATTACAAAGATTTACAAGGAGACAGTCGTCGGTCTTTACAGATTATATCACGAGCTAAGGATGTCTAACGTTAGCAGTACTGTGAGTTTGTTTCATGTATTTTAATTCTTTCTCGAATATCTCATCATTAAACATTCCAGGTACGCTTCACGGAGAAGCTAGAATCTCTCAAGGAGGAAGGTCATCCTCTTCTGCCACGGGATACCACCCTGGAGTTCATCCTAAACAGTCGTTGGGGCGACAGTCTACAGACTCTCATGGATAATTATTGGAACCCGACATATCCTGATGAGAACGATGATATCTGGCCATTCTCAGAGTTGACCTTGCCCTGCGTGGACTTCAATGACATTGAGTCGAGAAAGATGGAATTGAAAAAATTAATAGAAGCTAGTGGAAACAATGGTGAATCATCCGGAAGTACCTAAAGAGTTTAAGATATTTTAGAGCAAGGTATTATTAACTCAAACAACTGGGTTACTAGAGAATTAATATCTTTTTAATGTCATTGATAAATATTTACAAACCAAGCGTCTTGCAGATATTGTAATACCTGCGTGCCTGGCCTGGCTTCTTTAGACACCCGTACAAATCATTTACTTTCAAACAATCCATTTTAGTCATGGCTTTTCTTTGACCCAGTGTTGTTTTTGACATTGTTGGTGTCAGTGTTGGCTTCTTTGGGTTTATACTAAAGAAATTCCATCCGTAATGCATAATACTCTTGTAATCATACTCATAGCTGTATGTCGTGTTCTCCAATGATTGCTTATCAAAGTTGATGCGAAATTCTGTGGAACAAGAGAATGGACGATTAAAGGCAATCGGATGTCAATGGCATTGCTGTAGTTTTTATTAGATTGTTTAATTAATTACGAGGAATTATATTCTCTAAATGCACTTTGACGAATGCATCTCTATCAGCTCGATTCTGCTCATGAAATATTCCTAATGCGTGCATCAATTCGTGAATTGCTTTTCCCTCGTCGCCAAGGCAATTAGGTCCATTCTCATCTGGTGGTTGCAAGGAGAGTATTTGTGCTCCTCCGAATTTCCCGACAAAGGACCAGCAACTGGATTAAATTGATATCAAATTAGATTAAGATATATTTAAATAAATCGTTGCTGTTTACCCTTTTGGATATTTAATGGGCCAAATTAATAAGAAATCCGATGCTTTGCCGTTCCAAGGTACAAATTTCACACATGTCATGTAATTCAAATAAGTGATGGCTTTGTATATCGTCACGTAATCGGGTATATCTGTAAAGATATTACAGCTTGCAGTTTTATTAATTAATATTACAATTAGTGATTCTGTTAATAATTATGACAAATATATGTACCGTACAAGGGACTTATAACGTAAGGAACTGTCCGATTTTTCCAAAGCTTATCAGGAAAGACATCCCAGCGTAAGCCTATCCGCCAGTAATTAAGGTTCTAGAGGTATATTAAATAAGTTGAATAACTATGTTTAATTAAAAGCTGGTAATTATTAGGCAAACAACTCAATCTTACTTCACTGGACATAGCCATGTCGCCTTGAAATAAACCAGGACGTACTTCCGGATCTTGAGAGGAGTTTTGTAGCAGTTTTAGTTCCTTGGGTATAATTTGCACTAAAATATGTATACTACCTTAATTATTTAATGTAAAAATTACATAAAATATCTTACCAATGTTCCGTAATACTGGATGCATGCTATTGGGAAGAGAGAACTTCAAGTTACTTGCAGAAAACGCATCGGCATTGCTACACAGGAATAATAAAATAATTCGTAATACTGTTAACACCATCGCATTAAAATAAACGTAAAAGAAATTAGATTAAAGCGGTATTAAATTTATATAATTTTAATATTCAGGAAACCCCGAATAACATTCAGTAATAAAGTCAGTGTTTCGAACAAGACGAATTCTTGTAGACTAACCCAGCTATGTAGATCGTCGTAACGGGATTACTGGTGTAAATGCGTATAGAATATCTTATAAAAGAATTAGCAAATTGAAGCTGCCGCATTCAAGTTGAATGAATAATTTATTTTATTGTTTCTTGCTGTATAGTTCACTGTTACTCATTGTCGCTCACGCTAAACATGCTGGATGCGGCCAGTTCATTCGCGAATAAAGTATACCATGGAAATATCAACTACTTTTTGAATATAAAATCATCAATGTAAAAGTCTTATATTTGATGCCATATTCACAGATGGATTGTATTCAACCAAACTGTATCAGTGTTCTATAATATAAATGCATAAGCACTATATTTTGGCTTTTAAATATGAAAATTTGTACGGCAGATTTTTGGTGATAAACGAAAAGTCAGTTGCGCCTGTAGACAGGCAAACCGCTATCGTTAATTGATAATAAATAGAGCAGTTATCCCCATATGTTGGTATTACACCAGTGCAGTGTATAAATCAATTTTGCCGGGTGTCTTTGACTGGATGTTGCGCCTGCCGGCACACAACCTATCTTATATAATTCGCTCAATTAATTTACGTATAATATGGCTATTTAAAACCCTAAAGAAGACCGACTTGTGGCAACTGTCTTTTTGTTAGGCAATGTATCTTACTTTGGTATAAATTATTTAAGTTGTGTCTGTCATACTTACTGAAAGAAGTCCTAAAGTCTAATGGTCCCATGTGCAGAAGACGCCGAGTTTTTCACTGGTGCGATCGCTTATTCTTTTGTCAATAAGATTTGTTGTGACAGCCATTGTATGCGGTGCAGTTAAAATACTGATTTAATACTCGTTAAGACTGTTTTTGAAACCATTGTACTGTATGTTTAAACTGTGTACTAGAAAAGTGCAATTCATAATTTCATAGGATACACTGTAAATATCTTATGTTTACCTGTAATCACCTGTTTGATAAGACTCTTATAACTATTCCTTGGACTTTGTGTGCAATTTATGATAATGTATTTTCAGTTAGAACATGGGTGATGGTTGTGTCATTAATTTTATATTATCTAGTTGTATGAATGGGTCAGTCGTATTGAGAGTAAATTCTTTATGATAAATATTCAGGTATTAGTTGGATGATTGACATTGCTTAGCTGACAATTTATACTGTTGGTCTCTTGTCCTTTCATTTATTAACTTGGTTATTTAGAGTTAAGCTAGGTTTTGTTTTCGGTATGCAATTTAGTATGGTCTTAACAACGTTTTTCTTATGAAACGAGTGATAAATAGTATGACGATGGTGAGCCATCAAAGACATTGTTTTATAATAAATAAAGTATATTCATATTTTGCAGTAAAACGAGAGTTACAATTAATGGGCGATTACATTATATTCTTGTAGCTTTAGAAGAAGTTTATATATATTTTAATATCATTATTGTAATAGGTTAACATAATGCTATGTAATACAAAGGGAGATTCCAATACAAATTCAGCACCAAATTCTGATTATGCAATTGCTGGTGCTGTGAGTGGCTGTATAACAAGATTCTTGTTTCAACCATTAGACGTTTTAAAAATCAGGTTTCAGGTACATAGGGAGAATAAACAACTTTATTAATAGCTATTATTCACTATAAATTTGTATTTTATATTTTTAGTTACAAGTGGAGCCAATAACTGAACATCATGTAAGCAAGTATCGGTCTATGCCTCAAGCAGTGTATCTTATTTTAAAAGAAGAAGGTATATCAGCATTATGGAAAGGTCATATTCCAGCACAATTATTATCCATTGTCTACGGCATGAGTCAAGTAAAAATGAAAAATAACTTTAGTTCTTTGAACCTCCTTTATTTCATCTCACATAAACAAATTGTTTTCATTTACTTTACAGTTCTACTCCTATCACATGTTTATGAAGTTGTCTGATAGATTGCCAGTAGATCATTGGAAGCACTCAATGAGTTTTGTAGCTGGTGCAGCTGCTGGAACGGTAGCAACAATAACATCATTCCCATTTGATACAATGAGAACAAGATTAGTTGCACAGTCATCAAATCATCGAGTGTATCAGGGAATCCTACATTCTTATCAGTAAGCATAATTTAGGCTGTAATCAATTCTGATAAAGCAAAAGGATGTCTTTTTTGTAGGGAAATATTGCGAGCCGAATCTTACAGAGGATTTTTTCGTGGACTATCGCCCACGTTACTGCAGATAGCACCACACACGGGCTTACAGTTTGTCTGTTACGAATTTTTTACTGATTTGTATAAACGTCATTTCGATGAGTCTGCAACAACGATCGTTAATTCATTAATGGCGGGTAGTGCAGCTGGTTTCATAGCCAAGACGGCTGTTTATCCTCTAGATTTATCCAGAAAAAGATTGCAAATTCAAGGCTTCGAACATGGTAGGAAAGGTTTTGGCAAATTCTTTCGGTGTGAAGGAATGGTACATTGTTTAATCATGACTGCGAAGGAAGAAGGTATAAAAGGTCTTTTCAAAGGTCTGTGGCCAAGTCAGTTGAAGGCTGCTGCTACTACAGCTTTACATTTTACAGTTTACGAACAAGTTCTTCTTCTTTTAATATACCTACGCTGATGAAAATTCTTAAAAAAACAGGTTATATAATATTTGTAATTGTATACTAGACTTCTGTAAATCTGATTTTCTCATATTCGATAGATATTCTTATTCATTAAGTCGGTTAGAAAAATGAGGTTCATCCATAAAGTTTAATTGTGTGAATACTATGATTAAAAATATTAATGAATTTAGGTATATATTTGGACATTTTATTTGTCATATATCTGTGGTACTTTTGCTAGTGTGATTTACTTGTATGAATAACATTAATACTGTTTCATATGTGATGCTAGTTTATGGAAGGAAAATCTATCTGAATAATCTGTTATATACAAAAACCATTTGTCATTATGAATCTAAGCCAGGAGACTTATTTGAAAATTTAATATTAATGTTTAATTTGGTTTCATTGAAGTTCCTATCTAATAGTTTGTTAAGGTGTGGGGTCCATACTGTATAACTATATAAAGATCTGTCCTCTCTTTGCTTACCAAAAATTTTATAATTTTTCTATGATAGAGACTTAATAAGTTATGTTCCATATCTGTTAGTAGAATTTTGTTAATAATAGTAGAAGATAAGTAGAAACTCAAATAAATATTCGCTAAGTTGTATTTGTAAAATAACACAGCGAATACAATCCAAGGTATATCTAATCTAAAATAAATATATATTTTATGTTGATAATAGTACATTGCTCTTTCTTAGTCTCTAGACCTATTGATTTCTATGGTAGAGTTACTAATATACTATTGAACACGTTAGCATATTCATTTGAAAAAGAAAAATGTACAAAATAATTGAAGTGTAGTTTCAGTGGAGGAGTTAGCGCGAAATTTCAAAAACAGTGCAAATTCAGTCAAATGGGTTAGAAAGGAATTTTCTCGTGAAACTAAACGAACGTATTGAGCAAAAATAAAGAGTTAACAAATCCCATTGTTGTAACACATACGCGTTACGATAGAAGTAAACGCACATAATCGATCATGTGTATATCCAAATAATTTAATCGTTAAAAAAAATTTGTATACCGATTCAAAATCATGTCGATATAACCATTCAGAATAAATACAATAATCGTACTTTATCCATAGCTAATCGTGTATCCCATAGAAAGCATGAGGGTCTCCTTGATAGCAGGATGAAGTTGTCTTTCGATGTAGCTGGTGAGGGCCTGACTGGCACCTCTGAGGAAGACGTCTTCCATTTCTCTGGCAACTCCTTCCCTCGACTGCCAACCACGGCCTTCGGATTCCAAAGCAGCGAGAGGTACCTCATCTATATCCTCTTCCAATAGGAGCTCTCTTGTTTCCCCAGGATTCTCTTGAATAGGTGTCTCCGTAGTTTCCCGCTTGTAATTTGTTATGGATTCTGCCTTCAGGTAGACGTGATCATCCACGTTATTAGACTTGGTGGACCGTGGATCTTTTTCGTGAAGCGAAATCGACGAATCCAGGTTGCCATTGACGACCTGAGACGTATTCCGGTTGTCGATGAGAAGTGACCTAGCCTTCTTGGCCAAAGCTAAGGCGAAGTCTCTTGGCGTGATGTCCTCGACAGATCTTCGACTCCTGGTGGACTCTGCTTGGTATGTCTTTGTATCTAATTGAATGTCTGAATCCGATGTTATATCCTTGGTGGATCGTTTTGTCCTTGTAGATGGTTTTGTAATCCAATCATTCTTTTTCCAGAGACCTAAACGAGCTTCTGGCATGTACAGTGCACGAACTTGTCTGCTTTCATTAGCAATTGCGACATCTACTTCCTTGGAGGCACCTACCAATTCTCTTGGTTCAGCAGCCTCATAATTATCACTCGGAGATACTGGCACCACTGTCAACTACAATATTTGTCATGGACACATGAGGAAACCTCTCAAAAAAGGATACTTTGGAATATTATTTATTTATAAAAAGAGAAATACCTCATCATCAGCAGTATGCTGTGTATTCAAGGGTTGCTGTGGCGGCCACTTATCCTGCCTTTTAATTTGTTTATCCAGTCGAGTAGGTCGGCAGCCATATGCATAAATAGAGGCAAATCTTGGCTCTAAGAAGCTGGACTCGGTACGGATGCGCATTTGGCCTCTGCCCCTAGCAATTGGACTTGTGTAGAACTCTATACCGGCTCGACGTAATCTCAAAGTCATTCTACAGGATTCAGCTGGTATTGGAGCACGATAATCCCTTGGTAGCAGGGATACCAAACCGGAAACTGATAAGTCATTGAAGACTAAACGCGTCTCAAGAGAATTGCTGTTTGGTTCATAAATGCAACGATCCACGTGAGCCCATGGACTTCCTCTGACCCTTAAATCTTGTGGTAACTAAAAGCAATTTTATTTTATACAATCAATGAGCTACTAACAATCTGAGAGCAAAGAAGAGTACTGAATCTGCAAAACAGAGACTGGTACCTTAACAGCAATACGAGACACAGACATTTCCAGAGGAGCTGATCGCAATTCCTGCTGATAAATTATACCAGCGTCCTCGTCGTCTATTCGAATTCTACGCGATGATTCCCTGTGAAGTGCATCCAGTGCACGTTCCAGTCTTCCACTGCATCCTTCCCACCCACCAATGGAAGCTTGTGTCTGCGATGCACCCGAGACAATCAGCCACAATGTAATTGACATCCAGCATCTTACTTGCATTCTACATCAAAGTGACATTATATAAAGAAGAAGAATTATCCATTATGGAAAGTCACGCAGAAAGATTTCATGCCAAGGAAGAAAGCCGAATTAAATTGGCCATGGTCTGTAGGGCGCAGCGTGTAGTGACATCCACCATTACATAAGTTACACTTCCGCAGAGAGACTCGCATTAAGAATATACAAAATAAGACATAAGAAACTTAGCTGACGTGTTGTTTTAATCATTAAAAATTCGCATTTAACCATTCAATATAAAAATTAATAAGAACTGTCAATCGCATGAAAAAGGTACCTAGAAATAATTAAATTCCTTTACTGTCCTCGTGACAAGTATTATTTAGTGGATTATTTCCCAAATAACAATATTATATACTTATAGCTATCGTATACAAGATTTATTGACACTTGTCACATTTGCAAAATGTATTCATTGCTCTGCGGAGAGACACATAAAACAATTTCAATAAGACCTGTACCAGTTTCTAGTATCAAGAGTTCATACATCGCACATCGGGTCGTCGCCTCGTGGTCTATGTGCACGCGCCATTAAAATATCTCGAGAGTCGCATCCTGTAGAAACTCGGTGAATTCGCGCCTGCTGAAACAGAGCATGAATGCGTCTTCCTTGCTACGTTACTCGTCAACGACAATCCTCCAGTGAAACTAGGAAGCATAATTTGAACGGGGGACAAAGACTCGCTTAATTTGAAACGTCCAAGCGAATTGCGTGCCAAGAAACTGGATATAAGACGCGCCTGACAGTTACCAGGAGTGTAGATACTGTACTGTAGAAACACCCAGAAACTATAGATACTCAGGTAGATAGAAGTAGCTGACCGATACACTGCTAATTAAGCTCAATAAGCATATAGTAAACGCGGTGACGTTATTGTATTAGGAAAATTAAAAAATTAATTGTCTATACCACTGTGCTATTAATTACCTGACACTAATTAAGGCTAATTGTTCCTGCCTGACGTATCATCTTTCTACACCATTTTACTCCTGACTTGCGTTCCGAGCGCGTTGTAAATAGTCTCAGCGTATCAAACTACTTTCACCCATATTTTACGTAGGATTTAGCCTCTTAATTTTCACGTACTTAACGCTGGCAACGTGCCGGAATAATTTTGCGAATTAAAATGGCTAATCGTTAACCGTTACGATATGCATGTATTCGATTCTAAATAAAAACGTTGTAGAGAACGAAGTACAGCAGTTCCACGCATGCGCAGACGCGTTGTTCAATTTAATCCGAATAAAATCACGCGTTTCTAGATCGAATCGAAGAACCTTTTTTTGTTAGCGTAAGAGTCATTTATTCTATATTACACTTGGCCTCTTGTCAATGTCGAGGATACGTCGGTTCAATGGCTTTTATATAAGAAATGTATTTCTGCGAGAATTTTTTGTGCCTAAGACTATCTAATTCCACGGGTTGTTTGAGACACGTGTTAAAATTCGTACGGTAACGCGAAGAGACGAATTTATAACGATGTTTGAATTTCCACATTTCCCGCAATTGTAATTTGAATTGCGGATTCTTGTCTCTCATGCAATTCCACTTGTCCCTTATGTACGCACGTGCATACGTGGTGTCTTAACAATTTTACATACGATTCGTATGCAACGCGTACTTCCTGCGCAGAACGAGGAAACAGATTGGCAAACAAGCGAAGAGATGGATACTGTACTATGCTAATGGTACATTCAATTCTAAATCGATGATCTCTTAATGACTCGTGATATCCTATGAGAGGCTAAAAATCACATAGAGATACGATTGCTTTTACTTTTATATTTTTATGACGCTCAAGTGTGGCGCGTGTGATAACTTTTATTATTTTCTTATGACGAGAGATCAATGACTTTTAATTATAAGAGAAAATTACGGGCGTATTT
Organism: Trachelus iudaicus; assembly: GCA_030142595.1. Lineage (NCBI taxonomy): Eukaryota > Metazoa > Arthropoda > Insecta > Hymenoptera > Cephidae > Trachelus > Trachelus iudaicus. The sequence continues at coordinate 1,192,510 of JARQTH010000472.1, read as the reverse complement.
AAATTTATAATTTCAGTATATGCCAATGAGAATTTTGTTAATGACTATCTTTATATTTACATGATTTCATGTGTTTGATATATATATATATATATATATATATATATATATATATATATATGAGAGTTTTGATAATGTTGAGTCAGCTAGTCTCGCTCTTATATGCTAATGTTCAATTCAATGTTGATTCGCTTCTCGGCTCGTTTGCGCTTGGCTGATCCGAATGGCGGGAATTTTGCAATTTCTCCAAAGAATTTTAGTTTGGATTTTCAACACTGTTCGGTCCTTCACGGAATGATCGATCGGCTGCGCACTGTCACCCTTTCTTGTATTGTAATATCTTTGTGCAAAACAAGATTCCTGTGTTGTCACACACTCGCGATAAGTTACCGAAAGTCTTGACAAACTTTGTCAAATTTTAGTCATTAAGGAAACACCTTATTCACGTGACGTTCAAAATTGATGTGTCCAAAAATACTTTAAAGCGTGACTTGTTCATCAAGTAAATAAGGTTCACTTGAATTTTTAATCGGTCAATAAAGTAATATAGAACGGTATTCGAAATTTAAGGTTAAATTTTAAATTATTTTAATATCAGATAAAAATTTACTGATTACCCGTTATTATCTGTCACAGGTGAAACTATAGATGTAAACAATTCCACGTGGACGGTACAAGAGTATAAAAATGAGTAAATACTCACGTTATTAATTTCCTTGTCTATGTCGGAGGATCCAGGATGCTGATAGGTCTTATCAGTCAGAATGATCCAGTGAACTGCTGAACCAATCCACGACACTGTCGACACTGGATACCCAGTGGAAAGATCGCAACGTTCGAAACTGCTGTCGGTTCCTCACGAGCCCCCCGAGACGTAACAAACGTTTACAAAACCTCGTACAAGAAAAGGATAATTTTCTTTTGCTCTGGACTGTTGTATAATAATCGAAGTTTCCACGGACAACGTTCGAGACCGTTGGTGACTGCTGGCAGATAGAAGAACAATGAAAGTGCCCAAGAAGTGGCTCTTACTCGATGGCACCAGCCAAGAGTAAAGTCAAACCGAACCAATGTGAACCTCTTCCTTCCTTTCATTCTTTCGGCCATTATGGAGAACACAGTGGAAGGCGGCGACCTCAAAGATACGCCCCTGGTAAGCGGCTGCGAATCTGGAACGTTTGATTATCTCGAATAGATCTGGACCACTTTAGGATGAAATTTGTAAGATAAAAAAATTTATTTTTCAAACAATTATTAATTCTCAAAGGAGCGACGCGCGTCACATTATTAATCGTCCCAATGACAACGTAGATATTGAGTTATTAATTAGATATTGATTCGTGAAATATTTTTAACAAAATCTAGTCTCTGTTTACTTATTTATCAATATACAAAATTCAACAGTTCTTCACCAAAAACAAATTATGGAACAAGAGCGAAGTTCTAGAACGTTCGAGTAAAATCTAGAACGTCCATCTAGAAAGGATTTTACCACGCTAAACAGCTAAGACGTATTTAAACGGAACTCCCGGAGTGTCTTGAACTCCATAATTATTTATTTTCAATGGCGAAAAGTTCGGCAAACAATTCACCCGCTAACGGTTCGTTAAGTTTCTTTTTTAGCCAAGACACAAACCCACTTCTACTTCTTGTTCAACGACACCAATCACTCCGCTTGGCGTTCTTTCTATATCTCTTGACGCAGCAACACGTACTACTCTGTTTTGATACTATGCTGATCGTGGCCAATCTTCGAATAATAGATAGCCATTCGTGTTTCTTGGTCACATCCATCGAGTACCGGTTCGTTGACCCTATCGAATTCAACGGTGGATTTTCTTTTTATTTTTATATCTGAAAAATATATGAGTTAAAGAATTTCTGGGACGGACGATGTCCCTAGATATACCAAATTTGGAATTATATATATATATATATATTTGTGTAGGAGTTAGTAGAATGAGATGACAAAGTCAGTTCAGAGTCACAACAATGGTCCCATTTTGGTAGAAGGTATAACGCGTTCAAATCAATTTCCTCTAAACGGCCGTTAAATTTTGCGGGGTTGGCAGATGTTTTCTTTTTTTTCTTCTTCCCTTTTTTCCCCTTCAGCTCGAGTGACCACCCAGGCAAGATTTCTCAATCGGAATCTATTCACGCGTCGCAAATCGTCGAGCGAGAGTCAAACTCGAAAATTTCTGACAATGCTCACTGCAGCCAACAAAGACTTTCTACCCTCGCATCTTTCTCATCCTAGGATATAGTTGTCCGTCCGACTGAAGCATTGTGCAGAAACCTCCCTTAGGTGCGAGTTAGGCTGAGCTAAAGCAAAGACTTACCTCAATACACCTACCGGGTGTCCCACGAAAAAAGAAGAAAAAAGGTTTTACAAGCGTAAATTCTATATGGGCATAAATCTACAGTTCTATCACAATCGAGGGAATGACTCAATTTTTGAAATCCAGGTATCGATTTTTTCAAATATTCTAAATAGACCGTAATAAAACGTTAGGCAATGCTGTACAAAAATTATGAAAATTGAAATATTCTTCCACGTCAAATCGCTCTGTATCGCTCAAAATATATCGGTATACATTAATTTTCAAATCAAGAATTAAATAATTTCACATGAATTTGGGTTATAAAAGCTCATCGTATACGGATCATAAAATCGTAAAATGACTGAGAATAAAATCATTGAATCCAAACGATATTAACTTGTCTAACGAAAGTATCATTTCCTTAAGTATACAGAGACGTTAAAGTCCAAAAAAAGAAATAAAAAATTTCGACCACCAACGTGCCTCCGTATGTATACGACCTAAGAGGAAATAGTGTTGCCCGGTACAAAATGGGTTCCAGAGAATCTCGAAACACGGGGTATATAAATCTATGTAAGATGCCCGGACCCTCACAGCGGGTTCTCAAAGGGCTTCAAGCGAAAGGAGAGCTTTTGGTTTTTGGGCCTACAAACATTCATGAGGGGCCTTCAGAGTGGGGACGAAACTACATAAAGGTAGGGTAGGCTTCTATAAGGGACGAGAGTTCCTTAGAGTACTCATTCGCTTTAGTCTATTCGGTGCAGTTGCAACGTGCGTCGTGTCGTTGCGCAGCTACTGCAGCTGTGTTTTTCCTGTGGTTTTCAAAGATTCATTATGTTATATTAATCTTGATCAATATCCGGATCAATTATTTGTCAGTGAATTCCACGATGAAGGATTCACGGATAATTCTCCTGAGTCTTCGTCTGATCCTTATGGGTGAGTATCCTCTGAGTGTTAAAACATAAGATGAATAATTAACTGGGGGAAAATTCAAAATTACCTTTTTAAACTAAAATCAAAATTGTAAAGATATGCACCTTACTTTGAATTTTAATATAATCAATAGCGACCAATACTGCCGATTAATTCTTTTGAATGATCTCTATTATTACCAAGCAGCTACTTCGATTGGTTCCATTGCCTGTAATCAAGCACGGTTTAAGCACAGTCTTTGATCTATTTATCGCGACGGTTCTGGTCGTTCTATTTTTGATTGTCAGACTCTGACTGTTGTCTTTGGCCATTATACTCGATTGAATTGGATTAATTGTAAGATACCCCAGGTATACGAGTAAGACTCCTTGATTGAATTTTTATAAAATGTATCTACCACGTGAAGTTTATCTGAAATACAATCAACTATTAATTTTTTAATCTCTAAAGTAATTATATCTTGTCAGTCATAGCTTTTCTCGAATCCAATCGAAGAATTACAATTCACCATTCGTACTTGGTTCAATAAATGTTTGCCATTCAAGGTAAATTAACTGCTGTAGCTCCATCCAAAAATGGTAGATCAACTTTTACAATTGTTAGGGCTGTGCTATATATACTAATTTGTCACGGTACACTATACACTATGCTCGAACAAGTTCTAAATATGTTTTGAACAAGTGGCTACCGCGTCTCTGTCGACCTGTTAACAGTCCAGCAGATAGATAAGATCGGTAACTGAAAAAAGAAAAGAGGAGAATGCATTCTCGAAGATCGGTGAAGATGCATAGCTGCACGTGGGTCGTAAAGGGACGTCGAGGCAGATTCGATTCAGCTGGAATACCAATTGAAACAATAGCAATAAGAGGAAGGAAAGGTGAAGCGAGAGAGTGAGAGGAGAGAAAATTGTGTGATAAAAAGAGATAGAGAGCGAGAAGGCTGGATGAGATGGAACGAAAGAAAAAGCGGGGAAGCCGATGCAATCGAATATCAAACAGTCGTGGGAATAGAACGCTTAGGAGTCGTTCGTGGCTGCAGTTGCATTTCTGGATATACGATGCACTCGTTTCTTTTTCCCCTGTTTTCATTAGAGCGACAGTCCCTCAGCCTGGCTTTTTTTTTCTTTTCCAAGGATTTGTATTTCCAGTCGACTACGCCTTATGCCAGACCCCACTGTAACCCTAGAACAAGGGTTTGGGTCATTAATTTTCATTACATCTACTTCCTATATTTACCAAATAGATGCTCACAGTGGGTTTTCTCATTTTTGTCCAATTTCAAATTTATGAGAATTTTTGACAAACTTGCGATTACATAACTTGACGAATCAATCGTTCTGAGACTCTTATTCTTACGTTCTTACGTGTCTCGTGCGTAGAGGATAATTTAGCAGCATTCGGGAACATTCTTTCCATTGTACAAATCTGAAAAGAAAATTGTATGGATTCTTGGTGGGAATTTTGAAAAGTTCCCTTGTGGCATGTTCAACGTAGTTGAAATGTGTTACCGTAAGACCCAAAATCTTGCGGCATCGTTTTCACTGCTTGGCATCGGTTCCAAGGAATTGTGAAAAGAGTAGAGAATGACAAAAATGACACCGGTCCCAAAAGGAAAATTCTTATCGTTTAGAATCAATGCTCGCCACCTGGGCCTTACTTGGATTGTCCAGGTAGCAGAGGGTGGCGTCCTGGAGACCGAGATAATCCAATATAGCTGGGTATTTATCTTTTACGAATCTGTCAGGCCCTAAATCTCCAAGGTAGACCCAGCGTGTGGGCATCGGGGTCCTACCTGCCGATAGAGACCCCATGAACCCTATGGACCCTACGGACCCCATGAGGTGCTCGACACAGAAAATCCGAGCGGGAGATATGACACAAATTTATCGTTCCATCTCGGTCCATATTCCAAAGGAGCCTTTGTTTTTTCACGTTGCAGGAACGTGTTCCTTGGGTACGACCGAATGGAACCCGGACAGGGCTGGTGATCAGTGCGAGGCCGCCATCAAGGAAACAATCTTGGCCGATCGTGCAACCGCTGCGGATAACACGCCATCTCGTTTGTACGCCACATGGTTGTCGCAAGAGTAAGTCAAAATTATCTTATGATCAGATCTTGGATATATATATGAATATATTCATGAAAAATATTTATCTCAACATATCTTGGGAATAGTTATCTTCCAGAAGCATCTAGGTAATCTCCAAAGTATCTGACAGACTGAAATTTACAAAAAATAATTTTTTACACATCACTATTTTTTGTATTGGAACGTTGGTACTGTTATTTGAAACTCTATTTTACTCTCTGAATAATTTAATCGGGGAGTCTGACAAGTATCGATTTCTATTGATTTATCGGATATGTATCTCTAAATTGATGTGTAATTGATTTACAAGAGGTTATGTTCATCTCTGATCAAGTACTCACCGACGATCGTAATTTTGATTTATACGCTTACAATTATTAATCTTCAGATTACATAGGAATGATTTCACTTGATATGCCAGTAAAGTGATGGATGATCTTTCAGGTTAGGTATTCTTGCCTTCCTATGATGTAGGTAGGAGACTTCCTTCTCGTAAAGATGACAGAAAAGACACTTCGGTTATTTATGACAGGAACTTCCTTAGCGAGTCTTTCGAACATGGTCATTCTTACTTTTTGTCTGGGTTCCATTTTATGTCGTCGATGCAGGATGTCGTTCTTGCACGTAGCTCCGGACGAGGCCGAAATTTTGCAGAACACCATAGACCCACTTGGGCCTGACATTCCTTCAGGCCTGTGAATTCACTTTTGAAGTCTTCGGACGTTCGTACTTGATCCTTTGATGAAACACAGTCCTTGAGTATTCAAGGACCTTGTTCTAAATTTTCTATCTGTATATGCTGCCTTACCTAAACAAAGGATATTCTTTCAAAGAGGAAAATATAAAGAATGCCTCTGTTAGTCTGTAACTTATGGGGATTTTCATGTGTTTACACGTTTCTAGGTTTAAGAGGAAGTTATGGAAAACGTAGTATACATATATATAATATAGTTTTATGAAAATTATACTTTATGTTTTCTTTCTTTTTTTTCGCTGTTATTGATTATTGACTTTTGTTCGCAGATGCGAAATTAGAACAGGACCGGAGTACGTTATTAGGAAATATACTTTCTTTGAAAATGGTACTTTCTTTCTGATGAGGCATCATTATGCAGAGGAATCATGTAGCGTCGCGACGCATACTGTCACGGCCAGAGGTACTCTTCGTCTTCTATCACCTTCCGTCGTGACGCCTGGCGCCACTGAGGCTAGGATTCACCTGGACACTGTGCACGTGGTCCCCCTCAATCGACAGGTAATTAAGTTATTAATTATTCATGACTTTGATTAAAAATACCATAACGGCACCTTACAATTATCGTAAGTTATCCCTTGCGGACACGGGCATAAGAGAAGGAAAGAAGGAAGCTCGTTAACGTTTCAATAATTAAAAATTTGTTACTTGCTTTTGGAAAAAATATGTCAGGATATTAGAAAATCTTTTATTAGAAATGACTATATACCACGTGGTGAAGATTTGTTTCGTGCGTATCTGTCTTGGAATTTTTCTCCCTCTCTTACTTTTCATTTACAGGTATAGATACCTCCATACGCATGTTGAATCAATAAACAGTTAAACGTACGAGAGAAACTTCAAAAGCGTTAAATTAATATTTATAATGACGCTTGATATTTCTTTACCAAGTTTAATATGTAATTGTAAGATTGCTGTTATCTTATCAGACTTAAGCTCCAGAAAACGTAATATTTTCAGAATTTAAATTGTACGGTAACGTTAGGATGATTATTTTTTAATTTAATTGTACTATCTGACATGATCATTTGAAATTTATTATTCGTTTCTAACTAAACATGCGAGTTCCACGTATGACATACTTTTTTTTTGAAAGTGATATAGGTAATAATTTGACTTTACTTATTGGTTTCAAATCTAACAGTACTAATTAAAGTTCTCAGTGTACTGAAAAAATACAATACAAATTAGCTCATAATAAATATTTTAAACGAAGACATGTAATTTCATGATCCCTAATAGATCTCAGTTTTAATAAGGTTTTTTATAAGTCGTTGCCGCGTGTACTTACATTTACATACAGATAATCTTATTGCGCCACATATACGCAAATATACGCAAATATATGAAAAAGTCCTAAGCTCGCAATTATTCTTGTCAGAAATATAATATATTTCACTGTGTTTTAGGTTGCCCATAAGTTTGGACATCGTGTAAACGTGTCCTGCAGCCCACAGCCAAGATGGCGTCCCTACGTGCCACAGCTGATCTACGAACAGCATCGACTTGGATATCCTCTTTGGGAGGGTCCACGTTATAATTCTCTGCAAGGTCATCCGCCGTCGCGAAATCATCGTGGGATCAACTGCATGGAGCCATTGGGTATCGAATTCAGCGAACTAAAACTTCTTAGAGTTCAAAAGAAGCCGATGAGCTCTGCAGGGTTTGGTCTTGGGTCAAGCGGGAAACCAAGAGTGGAACTCTTTCTTGCTAGTCTACCGCCGAATGTTCCATCTCGTCAAACTCACAGACCAACGTCTTTGCAGCCTGCTGCTTTGCTGCGAATAGATACGGTAAATATGAGGTCGATGAAATAAAATATTGCTGTGGATTACATATTACCTTGGATTGTAAGTCTTTTTATTCTGTTCATTTAACAGACAACTGGATGCTTAGTCTGCAGTACTATTGCTCGGGGAACGGAAACCAGTCCTCCAGTTTTACACGAGGTGGCAGCACTGCCGGCACTCTTGGGCGGAGCATGGTTAAGCTCGACTTGCGAAAGCTTTAATGGCGGCCTTTGGATCAAGAGGCAATTACAGATTTATTCCGGCGACAAGCTGTGGACCGGTCGATGGGATTATTATGCGGATCCTAGATGTTCTATGTTCCTGTACGCCATCAGTGCCGCCGGAAGTTACGTTCAGAGAGCTGGAAGACATCGACGCGACAGAACAGACGCAGATGCCGATAGCAATTTGTCTTTGGATGATATCGAGAGAGTATATCCAGACTCCTTAGCTTTGTTATCAATTAATAATGCGGACTATACAGGAACGGACTCTAAAAATGTAAGAAATTTGTATAGGAAGAAAAGGAGTTTCATTAAGGATACAACTGACCTTAAAGATCTTACGCAAAATCCACTAGATGTTGTCAAGGTCGACTCGAAGGAAGACCTTTATTTGATGAAGTCCTTGAGACAGAAAAAGGCTCTTGAGGAATGGATGACCCAGGAACTGGCGCGTAAGATATTCGACATGTACGGCATGAAACGTGGCAAGGAAGAAGAGATGCTTCCCACCATTGAAGAAATTAAGGAAGCTAAAGGAACCTCGGTGAGCGCCATAGTTGATGTGCATAAGGGTCCAAGTCATTTGCTCAGTACATTAAATAAAGTAAAAGAAGACTCCGCAATCGATTTATCAGAAATCATAACCTCAAATCCACTAATGGCGTCACTATCAAAGGATGATCCTGATAAGAAGACAGAAGGAATTTTTAAAACGAAAAGAAGTTTAGACGAGGAAGACTCGTACCGTCATCTTTTGCAAAATGCACAACCCTCAATGGCGGAATCGTTTACCGCCATGCTCAGAGGTAATCAACGCTATGAGGAGACCACCAGGAAGCCTCTAGGATCATCAATTCCTACAGGAACAACGGAATTAGATCTTCACGTGGCGGAGAGCATTCTGATACCAGGTGATCCCACGGTGGCAGTTCGATGTGGAAATCAAGGTAGACCCTCAAATTCCTGGCCAAGAAACTGTATTGTTCATGCGGTAGAAGCTCCATCGACGTTGCGTCTAAGAGCACGTGTTGGAGTTAACTGGAGTGGACAGTATACTCTTCTTCTTGGTGCAAGAGATGACAATCTCTGGGATGCACCGTTGCAGCAATGTGGACCAACTGCATCTTATAATCCTGGGCTTAGGATGCATCTCAGAAGAAGCGTGGGTATCAGATATGGCTTGTATTCCTCTCCTGCAGCATCAATAATTTCCAATTACTATTTGACATTTGTTAAATTGATTTTTGCCTATTCGATGATTCGAATACTTTTATAAAGAATTTTTCTTCAATTCTTTGTATCGCTGCATAAGAATTCTGTGTACATACTCCTCTTAAATCTTCCTTCGCACTGTAACTTTATATGCTTATGTGAAGTAATTTGTATATATACATTGGATTTGTCAAAGCTTGTAAATATTTGTGTAAATATGATAATGTCAAGTTATCTTAATTATTAGCAATTCTTTACTTGGTCTTTTAATGATTAATAACATTCAAGGGACGAATATCCAACCAGTGACTTTATAATAATGGCTGCATTAATCACAGATTTGTTCTACTCAATACTCGTATGCTGTCATTGTAAATTAGTATTAACTATAACCACTAAGTTAGGTCTAAGTTACAATTAAATTTGGCGCATGGCAACGTGCCCAAGGGATACATCCCCAGTGAAATTCTCCATTAGCTCATATCAATGATTATGAATACCCTATAATTAGATACATTTATAGATATTGTAAATAGATAAAAATTCCCAAAATATGTTTAGCTATTGAAGCAGTAATTTGTTAATATTAACTTTACATAAATCTTTCTGATTAAGGGTGTCTTCTGATATTTACTGCTACTAAGTACTGCGACCAGTGCTGTATTTTTACTCATCCAAAGTATCTGAAAAAGACATAACTAATTTCGCAGTATTGTGAGTAAATTACAGAATACGAAATTTTGTAGTCTTTCGCTAAATGCGCGCCCACTTAACCAGTTGCCACTACTCTTCACTGCCTGCCTCGCGCTTTACTGTAAGTGGGGGTGAGTTACAGAGTGTACGGGCTATGGGTGGAAGAATCTTAGCGGAAGTGGGTCGAAAGGAAGGCCGTTCGGCGCGCATTTAGCGAGCGTACATTTATCGAGAGGCATTGCCGACCCATAGACAAATACCTGTTATTGTATTTATTTAATAAGGACTACTCTGCAGTAGTTGCAGCTATTCAGATAGAATTTCCTGTGTACATACAATTATTACTATAGCGTCTTAGCACCTTTCCTCCAATAATCTGCCTATAGTTACTTTATTATGGTTCAATCAGATGAATCGGACAATATAATTCGAGAATATACACATTCATGAATAAGATGTAGATTTTCCATCCTAAATTTTTTAACAATTAAACGTCCTTGCTCCTTACGCAACGTTCGTAATACGTTACAACTCATTCAATATATCACGTTAATTTGTAAAGAGATTAGGCAATTTATCACTTTATCGTAAAGAAAAAGAATCATAAATCTATTTGAGCGTAGTTACTTTTTTTTAATTCTTATGACAATGAAAATGAGTATCGAAATTCTTTTTATCGGCAAAAATTGAATTTTAATATTTAGGCATGACTAAGATTGCGCGATACATTAATGAAACCTGGTTAAGACCATAGTACAGTCGTTCCAAGAGTTCAATATGTTTCGTTTGGCACGTGGCTTTAAAATCTTTCATAAAAAATTCACACTTGCATCGTTTAGCACAGAAATACAGTATAATTTAAGTATAACAATACGTAAGTCTACGACTTTACAAAATGCCACGTGCCATTATAGTAAATATTTCATGGTTTGACAACTGTCAAAAAAGACATACCGAACGCGCAAATCGACTTAACCCAGCTGGGTGTACTAAATTAAAAAAAGAAAAAAAAACCCCGTCGTCAAAAAAGGAAATGCCACGTCGTTTCATTATATAATAAAACCATCGTAAGAATCACAAATCTTTGTTATCAGTAAACGTTATAAATTGTGTCCTTTACTGGAAATTTACTATGTCGCATCCGAAGTATCGTGGCACATCTAAATCAGGCTGCCTTGTCAGTATCTTAACTGAACTCCGAGGAGAACATCTTCCTGAAGTAAAAAGCGACTGTACCGATAATAACAGCTCTGAAAAAAAGCTAAATAAGTTCTTGCAAAGTACTGCATATTAAAATAAATTAAAAAATTATAAAAAGGCCCGTAAACGATTCAGTCGCGTCAATGGCTCATCTCACGTTCGACTGGGTTGACTACTGTATATTCATAGTAATGCTCCTAGTGAGCTTTCTTATTGGTACTTATTTTGGATTCTTTAGCAAACAAGACAATGCCACGGAATATCTTTTGGGTGGAAAGACCATGAGCTACATTCCAGTGGCTGTGAGCTTGACTGCCAGGTATGTAGCTTTTGGCTTATAAAATATCCAAGTATAATTATCATCGTCAAGATACCGTACAAGGTAGTTAAATAATTTAATTAAATAATTTGTTTGCCCAGTCACGTGTCAGGTATCACACTCCTTGGTATACCAACAGAAGTTTACTCATATGGAACCCAATACGCAGTGATAATCTTTGCGTCAATTTTCACGTGTATCATTAATGTCTTCATCTTCATCCCAATCTTCTACGAGCTTCAAATCACAAGTACATTTGAGTACCTGGAAATGAGGTACACCAAGTCGATACGCGTACTCTGTTCTCTTCTCTTCACCATCACCTTATTCCTCTACATACCCATAGTGATTTACGTACCTGCCCTGGCCTTTGCGCAGGCCACTAAGTGGAGCATACACGTGATAGCACCAGTGATATCAATAGTATGCATCATTTACACAAGCATAGTAAGTATTTGACAGACGTTAATCGTATTGGCATAGACGCTTAATAGTTGAATTAAATTTTCATTAATTTTCTTATTTAATTTCCTTTACTCGATCAGGGAGGTCTCAAGGCGGTAGTATGGACGGATACTGTACAGTTCTTAACCACCGTCGGTTCACTCTTCGTCGTTCTTTACTTAGGAATCAATTATTTGAACGGTTTTAGCGAAATTTGGCGAATTTCAGCCGAAGGAAAACGCCTTGTTTTCTTCAAGTAAGACTCGATTATTATCAAGAATAACATTACGCATCTTGATACAGCTTGACCCTGTATCTGGTTTTCTCTGACAGTTTGAATTATAATAAGTACAATGAAAATTTCAGTATGGACCCTGATCCCTTCATAAGATCCAGCTTCTGGAGCGTAGTAATTGGTTACACATTCATTTTCACGGGACACCTTGGCGTTTATCAAGGAAGCATACAAAAGTTTTTATCAGTCCCAACGCTGTCCGATGCCAAAAAGTATGCAATCGCTGCCACTATCAGTGCTACTCGTTGTTCCGATTAATTAACACTTGTAATTATTATACACAGAGCCATGTGGGCAACGGGATTTGGAATGACAGTTGCTAAATTAATATCCGTCTTTACCGGACTTATAATTTACGCCAAGTATCACGGGTGCGATCCTATCACTACTGGAGTGAGTAATTAATCATGAAACCAAGCAGATTGCCTATTAAACCGTCGTTCGATTACTTATATCCATACAGGACGTAGTACGGAAGGATCAAATATTGCCGTATTACGTGATGGACGTTGCCGCCGGTATTCCTGGCCTTCCAGGACTTTTTCTCTCCGGATTGATGAGTGCGTCGCTTTCCACTATGAGCATAAATCTGAACACACTGGCCGGTACGATATATCAGGATTTCATTGCGCCATTCATACCACACAATTTCAAGAGCGAGTCCAGGGCAGCCACTATAATGAAAGTAAATAATGGCTTTAATTGATTTTCAATACTAAATACCAATTAACAGCGATGCATCAGACTCTTCGTCACCAGACTTTCTATTTCTCTAAATTCTCTTGACAGATTACCGTGGTCATCATTGGAGTCATATCGGTAGGCTTTGTCTTTATCGTGGAGAATCTGGGCAATATATTTCATATGTCAGTCAGTATGGGAGCCGTATCCGGTGGTCCTCTTCTTGGCATGTTTGTCCTGGGTACTTTGGTTCCTTGGTCCAATGACAGGGGCGTCATGTTTGGCGGCATTGTGTCTTTGGCTGCTATGAGTTGGATCATCTTCAAGGCAGAGTGGTATATTGCGCAAAAAATCATAAGATACGAACCACTCCCCACTAGCACGGATCAATGTCTGTCTACTTTTAATAAAACTATGCATACGGCACCTACCGTACCACCTTTGGATCCTGATAATGAACCTTTGTTCATTTATCGGCTGTCCTTTATGTATTATTATTTCTTGGGTACCCTCGTGACTGTTGTTCTTGGAATCATTGGCAGCTACGTTCTTGGGACTGTTAATCTGAAAGATGTTAATCCACGTCACATTGCACCATGTATGAGGAGGTATTTATCACGATAATGCATATACATTTTAATACTCACCGACGATACTGAACGATGTTGAATAGCTTTCTTTCTTTAAATTTTTCACATGTAATTTCTTCCTTACAGATTCCTGCCTCGTAGAAATTACAAGGAAGTACCGCTGAAAGAGCTATCGATACAGAATGCGAGGAGTTAGAGGAAAATTAATTAAAGTCGCTCACCACTTTGGCCATTTCTTATTGTCTCGCGGCGGGTGAGTTTGAGCGGCTGGCTTGAAATGTCAGAGCTATAGCCTTTTTCAACCGTGATAATTTGAATATTATTATTGACAGATTACACGTGAAGAATAATATTAAAGTAGCAATCGCTGAACCGGAGTACAACTGAAAGTTGTTGTACCGAGTAGCACCCGGTAAATTCCAATGAACATCGTGCGATGGTATAAAAATAGAAACAAATGTAGCTGCCTAAATATTTTCTCAAATACATTCGCGGCATGAGTATGCATTGCGCAAGCGATAATCTTACTGCGAATTCCCGACGTGAAGTAGAGATCGCGCCGCGTTGTGTACAGCGAAGAAAAAGGTGTACGTAAGTTTAAGAATTTTATATGAAAACGAAAGAATAATGGAAGGCGAAGAATAAAAAAATTTCTTTTAACAGTGACTAGTAATTTTTTTTAAAATCATGTCGCAATTAAATATAACAAAAGGATTTTCATTGACTCACGTAGTTCCATCAAATACGACCGTTACGATTTGATATATAATTCAGGAAATCGATTAACCTTTATATTTATAACGGTTGTATACGCAAAACAACGAAAAAACTGTGACAATCGTGCAGGATAACGATCTGTCTAGGTATTCGCATGACAATGTAAAATCATTATAAAGTAACTTATTATTAACTACATCATAAACTTCCTGCCAACCACAGAAGCCTAGCAAATTTTAATACAAAAGGAAACAGAAACTCTTCAATTCAAGTTTGTTCCATCAGGTCGTATTTTTAAATTCAATAGCTTCGTTCAGCCACTGAGTATATCTATGTACGTGTGCGAATGCCGGTTGACTGGTGGAATCAGGTTAAAAATAAGCAAGAACCAGGGAGAAGCAGTATTCAGCATTCTTCTTCAGATTCAAATTCAGATTATTCGCGACAATATTTCTTACGAGTCAGACAATTAATTGTCGATTCTCAGCCTCAATTCTCACCTGCATCTTATCCCAGCATGAAATCTCCTCAAAAGTAGCTCCATCTTCCAGTGTCGTAATCGTGTTGAATATCGCAAGAATTCGAATGCCGCCAACAGGATCCACATTCGTTTACCTATTGATTACCAAGCGCACGCGTGACGGAGTGTCTCGGGCAAGTTCGGCTTCCCTCGGCAATCCTCGTGTAATAACGAACTCGGTGATATACCTACTCGTGGACACCCCAAAGGATGTCTAAGGGTAAGGGTGACGTGAGACCGCGCCTGCACGTGGATCGTGTTACTCTTTTCTGATACTCGCTCACCGGACATGATCAACAAGTATAAAACAATGAATACTTGCGGGACGAGCAGGGGTTCGTTAAGAATTTTTAAAAAGAGTGAAACATTCCAGCGGGTATCGTGTGAGCAGTTGCAGCATATCTGCCTCAGTGTGTTAATGGAACAGGCTGGTTAACATAATTATCAGCAGCTAATGCCGAGTGGAGTGACTGTTGGTACGGAAGTGTCTTGGACTTGCGGAAAGTACTTCTTTATTTTTTTAGTTCATAGAAAGAAGGAAGAGGTCAAAGAAATAAAACACTGTTCAACGTGCACTCGGTCAAGTCGATGAAGGGCTGTTTGGTATGAGCTTTTAAATTTATATACTCCATTTGTATTTGGTACATTCCAAATTTTGCATTTTCCACTACGTTCGTTCTTTAATTTTCAAAGAGTTTGGTCGTTGTATCACGTAAAAGGATCGTGCTGTTGGCTGTGATAAAATAAGTGGAGCGTGTTGTGTTTGACGTGAGTCAAAAAGAAAGAAGTGATTTTCTTTCTACCTTTGATATC
The DNA here is from genome assembly GCA_030142595.1 of Trachelus iudaicus. Taxonomy (NCBI): domain Eukaryota; kingdom Metazoa; phylum Arthropoda; class Insecta; order Hymenoptera; family Cephidae; genus Trachelus; species Trachelus iudaicus. The sequence continues at coordinate 1,176,912 of JARQTH010000472.1, read as the reverse complement.
AAAACATCTTTTTTTACAACGTACATAATTCTTTGTGGATTTGATAATAGATGTAAAAAATATGACATCTAGTACAATCGTTGTCGTGTACCTGAAGCGGTAAGATTAAACTAATTGTTAATATGACCGGTTGCAAATGATTAATTCAAATGTGAAATCTAAAAAGAGCGGTCAAGCCCAGTGAAACAATAACTTCTATTAATGATTGACAGATTTATAAAAATTGCATAAACAAGTGAACATAACCTTGAATATCGAGTAACGCCATATTGCAAGTAATTGAATATTCTTTTTTTTCATTTTTCCACATCATAAAAATTGCATAAACAAGTGAACGTGACCTTAAATATATAGTAACGCTATATCGCAAGTAACTGAATATTTTTTTTTCAATTTTTCCCACGTCACCGTCAGCAATGAAACTCAAAAAAGATCCAGCAGTGTCGCTGGGCCATTTTTGAAAAATGATGTCGATCCTACAAAAAAGCCTGTTGGGACTTGGCCTCCTCGTCACTCTGGTATTGGCTGTCATCATCACTAGTAAAAAGATTAATCTTGAGGCACGTAACAACGCTTTACTCCTGGAGATGGTCGCTAATATCAGTAACGGATTGGACAAATTGGATAACGGTTTTAATCTTATCGTCGCGGAAGCAGAAATGGCACGAGGTAAACTACGAAAATTGGCAGCGCTTCATCGAGAGAATCTTATGGTCTGTGCTCTTCTGCATGAGAAGCACAGGAAAAGGTCGATCATCAAAAAATTTAGCGAGAAGGACGGCGAGTCCGGGAACGATAGAAATGACTAATATTAAAAAAGAGATTGAGGAACTTACTTGCAGTCGTTGGGCTTCGAGAAATATTTTTTATTCCAAAATTTTACATTTATCTAATTGCATTGCAATTTTTTATCTTCACTTTTATTGATAAATAAATTTATGATTATTTATATAATCAGGGGGTGCACAGTAGAGTAGGATTATCCATGTGTCAATATGCGTGCGAATTGATATTGTCACGAGGAATTAATGCATTTTCGAAACAATTATATATATATACACACACACACACACATAAATAATAGATATATGTTTAGTAAACTTTTACAGATACATTATCAAGACATGAAATACACTTCTAAGAAATTGATCGTATAGAAATAATCGCGAGGGTCGAAAGAATGACTTCTTTGATCACTTATCTCAAGACTATCCATTACTTTATCTTGCCGAGCCACTTTACTCAATGTCTTTCCGATTGCACCGTAACCAATGACGTGTACGAGCACCGTGTATTATAAAAATTTTTAAATTCTTTATATCTCTGGACATGAGGTTTGCATATGTCGGTGAAAAAGCAATGATATTTATGTAAGACAGAACTGTAGAATTTTGTCAGATGTTTTCTTGGTAAATTTAAAGTTTATTATTAGTATGAATCAGGATTTATGAATTTTATACAACAAGAACAGATTATTGTTTCGCGGGTATGAATAATATTTGTGAAAAAAAAAAGATAAGAGGAAACGTGAGACTATTGTTTCGAGTGACGGTATACGTCTAATTATTTGGTAGATATTACGACGACAATCACCGCGTTAACTTTGTACATAAATGAGTTTATTAAGTCATTAGAATTAAGCGAAAGAGAATTGTATTTTCAACAGCTTTAATGTTTATGCCAACGATCTTCTCGGCTCGTGAAACGAGGATTGACTTAATGTAAATTATGGGAGACTGTGGGATTGAAAATTGATTAGAAATGATAAGCCGACGCAAGGAATCGAAGATAAATAATATTTTGAATAAAGAAAACAATGTTACATGCTCATTTTGGATGAAGCCAAAGCTTAAAAGAGAGCCTTAAATAATATACGTGAGTGCCAAGAGAGTCGTAGAGTGTCGTGGAGAGAGAGGAGTAAAGAATTTTATAGGATAAGAAAGAAAGAAGGAAATAGAAGAATTTACAGTGAAAGGAAAGATGAAAATTTACATAAACTGAAAACATTAATTTGAATTACGAAGAAAGAATATTTGTAAGAAAAGTTTTGTCATTTTTTCACATTTTCAGTCGCTATGTCTTATAATGTATTAGGTGTGTTGGTATGGTATTGTATAAAAAAATAGTAATCAACTGCGTTCATTATTAATTATTTGTTAACAATCACTCGTTGTCTCAAAGATTTGTCAAATTGTCGTCTGCGCTTCTTAAATTTATTGCGGACGTTATACAGGGTAACGTGTCAAAGAGATTGAAGTACACAATAATAAGCATTATCTCAATGATTATAGATAACATGTGGAAACTGATGTACATTGCGTGATACTGCAGTACATTAAAGACAAAAATACAATAATTCATTTAACTAAATCTTAAATAAGATCGTAAAATGTATTATGAAGAATTACGTGAAAAACGTTTGTAAGCATATCACAGGTCACGAAATTATCAGTAGGGTCGTCGAACGTTATTACATGGCAAAATGCAACATTCATAGAAAGACGCAACCAAGTTTTTCCATTATTCTCTTTGCTGCGCACAAAAGTAAAGATCATTGTAAAATCCACTGAAACATTTAATATAAATTAAAAAACAAGTCATTAGAATTAGTCATGAATCATCAACTGTATCGCATTACAGAAGTGTCAAACGTCTCTGAAGAAGAATTTTCTGGTACAGTTACTGTACCAGTGATATACTGTTATACTCTACCTCTTGTCTCTTTCTTATTTCTTGGTCTCCATATGATTGTAATATGCCATACAATGTCACACAAAGCAATTTCGGTTTACAAATACAAGAAACAAGAAAGTTCCCAATCAATATCTAATATATGAAGAAATCATTTAAGATTCTTCTAACGAAAACTCATTGGTCCAAGTTTCCTTGAATCAGACAGGAACCACCAATTTTTTGGGTTTGTGTCTGAGATGCTACTCGTTGAGCTACGGTTGGTCATGTTAATGTGTTATTATGTAATGGTAATGAACTTCAAGAAATTCAAACACATCAACAGTTCCCCCTCTGGACTGATTACTGATTTCAACGTCACTACCGACTTGACTTAAAACCAGTTCTCAGTACGTCCGTGACCATCAAGGAATCATCATCGCAAATTCGTGGAGAACGTCTTCCTTCAGCCGATTCATCGTCACCTTTCCAGTCGTTAAATCATTTACTGGATCTACTCAACATACATGGCTGACATGGCTGACAGACAAGGTAACGGACAACTCGTGCATTGTTTGAATACTGATTTCATTTAAATCTTCATATTATTTATTAGCTTGCCTGCAAGAAGTTGTAGTTAATTTTATGTACACTTTGTATCTACTGCACGCATACAGTATGTTGCAAGTTAAAATTTCAACTGACAAGGCAAAGAGCGCATGATTCTATATTCGTTTTTCTGTACTTATCAGTATCCTGATAAAGTGGGTGTTTTTGTTATTTGTTGTATGAAACGGATACACATGGCAGAAATGTATTAAATAAGCTCTTGCTTTTTTCCCTGATATACACTATGCAGCGTGCTAATACATTCGATTGCAGCCATATTGCATTGAGGTGTTGAATTATTATTGACGCTGCACTAGCCTTTGATTGAAACGTATGATAAATTATTCACAACTTCGTTATAACTTTGCATACCAAAATAGTACTTTGCGGATTGGGTCATGCTTGTCATGTAAATCTTTTAATTGCAGAATGTGCTTCCTGCGGTCCTGGATACAGGAGTCCAATAGCTGCCATGTTGGAAGGACCAAGGGAAAAGATTTTATACGTAGTCTGCATTAATACGGATGACAGTAAGCCTGATGTCCTTTCGACGGTCGATGTGGATCCTGAAAGTCCGACCTATTGTCAGGTAGAGACAAGAAAATGAAAAAATAATTATTTTCATATAAAAGTCTTTCATATACCGTCACTTAGTTGACACATTGCGGTGGGCTTGTTGCACAGAATTTTTTAAAATATTTCTTTGTCCATCGCTAATCATTTTGTAATACTGGATTTTCAATGATGCTGTAATATCATTTGCTGCTATACGACGTCTCTATCTAACAGATCGATCCACTCTGGTTTCTGGTTCTCTTTTTTTTTCTTCAATGAAGCAATTAGTCTTTCCGAGCGAACGAGCCTATCGAGTCTGCTTGGCCTGGTTTTTCTGTCCTGTAAAAGAGAGAAGAGGACAAAAATATTCTCTGTTACTTCCCGCATGAAAGACCAGAAAAAAAGTATCTGCATGAATATTGATATTTTTTTTATAGACTTTTATTCACAATCGTTTATTAATTCTATTACGTTTCTATTAATATTCTTTTATTGGGGCGAGTGACAAAGGATAGTTGTCCGATAAGGGATCACGAGTTTGATATTGATTTACCGTTATCTGTTATCAGAATAATTATTTTTAGCAATTGCATAATATTGTCCAGCATCAACAATTCAATTTGTATATCTTATTTATTGAGTATCTATGTACTGTATAATAATTTTATATTAACACCTGCTAGCAGGTTCTTTAATATTCTTTTGAAGCAATATACACTTCTTCTTATTGTACTTACTACGTAAATCCGACAGATTGTACATAAGTTAAGGATGCTGCACGTTGGAGATGAGTTGCACCATTCCGGCTGGAACATATGTAGCAGCTGTCACGATCTTCCTAGAAAACGGGATACTCTGGTGCTGCCGTCTCTTATGTCAGACAGAGTGTACTTGGTGGATGTGTCAAAGGAGCTTGAGCCATCGATAAAGAAGGTAAAAAAAAAAGAACGAATTAAGCAAACTGGTCCAGCTTGCTTTTAGACAAAAAAAAAAGCCAAAACAGATTAGTTGAAACAGTCACACTCAATTTACTTCTTTCTGATTGCTGAAGGTGATCGAACCGGATGAAATGCACGAATGGGGTCTGTCAACGCCACATACGTCACATTGCTCTCCTACGGGAGAGATTCTTATTTCCACCATGGGTACGCCCGACGGAGATGGTCTTGGAGAATATTTTTCAATCGACAGTGAAACACTCCAGGTCAAAGGTCGATGGAGCAAGGGTGATAAGCAAGCCAGGTTCGGTTACGATTTTTGGTATCAGCCTTATCACGATATCCTCATTGGTAGTGAGTGGGGAACACCGAGAGTCTTCAAGAGAGGATTCGAAGCTGGTGATGCTGCTGATCCCAGTACGTGAATACTTGAATCCATGGATTTACTAATTTGATGGAATCTGTAATATCATTTATTAACGTAGATGTCTATGGAAGGAATCTGAATGTTTACTCATGGAGCGGCAGGAATCTACTTCAGACAATAGATCTAGGCGAAGATGGAATTGCTCCTCTGGAGATAAGATTTCTTCACGAGCCTACAGCATCCGAGGGTCTTGTAGGCTGTGCAGTGAAGTCAGCCATCTTTAGGTTCTTCAAGAACGAAAAGGGCACGTGGTCTGCCGAGAAGGTCCTTCAGGTTCCACCTAAAAAGGTTGAAGGTTGGATAGCACCGGTCATGTATGGTAAGTTAATATACAGTCAAGTTTGTAGGTACTAGCTTGGTTTTCTTTTTTCTTCTTTCAATATACAATTTTTTTTATAGGTATGATTACTGATATCCTACTGAGTCTGGATGACAAGTACCTCTACTTCTCGAACTGGCTTCATGGAGACGTCAGACAGTATGACGTCACAGATATCCGTAATCCCAAACTAACGGGTCAAGTGTTACTGGGTGGGTCCATACTCTCGGATTCTAAGATACGCGTCCTGGAGGATCCAGAAGGGTCGGGACAACGTGACCCTGTGTTCGTGAAAGGACGACGTCTCTACGGCTCACCTCAGATGCTTCAATTAAGCTTGGACGGACGTCGACTCTACGTAACCACTTCGATTTTCAAACCCTGGGACAGACAGTTTTATCCTGATATGATTAAGTGAGTTTTTGAGGCTAGAGCTATCCCTTAAGAAAATAGCGTTCACTTAATTAACCACCCTTCTTGTAATATACTCATTAATTAATAGCGTAGGGATACCGTGCTGTCCCATCACGTCAATAGGTTATTGGTTATTGATTATATTCAGAGAGAATACTTTATCTGTAGGGAAATTTTTTTTTCTCTTTTGCTTATATTGAAAGTTGTAAATACGTAGCATCGGCTCTTGGACAAATATGTAACTGTGTACATATAACGGGTGGCTTCGATTTCTAGGGTGCTGAATGGAATTCGTCAATATTTATAGTTTTGAATTCATTTCAGGCATGGCTCGACAATGGTGAAGCTCGACATTGACGTTGAGAATGGGGGCATGAAATTGGATGAGGATTTTCTGGTGGATTTTGGTGCTGATAAAGAAGACACTTTGTTGGCTCATGAGATTAGGTATTTATTCTGTTTAAACGTCAAAAAGGATGAATTCAAACCCTAGTGTAAACTTTCGTACAATTAGAAACAATTTTTGATTTTTTTTTATATATCTTTTATTCTTTCCTTTTTACAGATATCCCGGAGGTGATTGCACGTCGGATATTTGGCTTCCGGAAAAATGAGAGGACTTTTTTCTTCAGTGATTTGCGGACAGAGTCAATGCGGCTAATGGGGACAATTTGAAGATTCCTGTAAGCGATGGGAATTAAATAAATATTAAGTTCGCACTGTGCGACTATCGAGGGACCGATTTATAATCATCACAGCACAATATTTTCTAATGTATTTTATTGTAATATAAAATTAATAAAAGATATTAAATACCTGTTCAATATCGAATACTATGTATTAACTCAGCGTTTTATTTTGTCGTATCATAATGTCTTAAGACACCCTGTATACAGGAGACACTGACATTAGGGAATAATATCTCCCGATGACTGAACTGCTGTCTGAATTACAAGAGGCAACCATTTATCATCGGCGGAATGACATGCAGCATAGCTTCAGGCGCTTCATGAACTGTTATTTTAGTAAGAAAGTACATAAGAAAAAAAATTCACTGTATCCAAATATCACTAAAGGACTTTTATTATGCAAGAGAATATTTTTTAGATTTACCATATACAAAGAAATATAAAAAAACGAAAATTCCTCAAAGAAATAGTACCTACTTAAAGAGTTTCCTGTCCACTTAAACTTTTCTCACCAAAATATTCGTATAGAATTTATTTTTTTAGTAAATTCCCTTTGGCGTTGTCGCCGTTATAGACATAATAATTACATTACTCGGTTTAGTGTCCGTGCCAATAATAGCAGTAGGAGCAGAGGATAACAAAATTGTAGGAATATCCGATAATAACTGTTCTGCCTCTTGGCAACCGATATTGATCGCGAGAGTCTGCGTGACGGATTAAAGAATTTACAGAGAGTCAGCCCCAGTCGGCAATTCCAAAACAGTCCTCAATTTTGAAATAACGGTATTTGTGAAATGAGAAAAAAATGTTTTCATTAAACTTCACAATTCATTATATAATTACATTGAGCTACTGTACCATTAAGCGGTATATGGTATATTCCAAGAATTAATTAAAATCACGAATATTCGTTCGAGATCGTGGAATTTCAGGAATATCACAAATTAACCTAAATTACATAAGCTCACCGAAAATTACAATAATCTCAAAAATACCCAAGTATATTAACGTGCATTGGATACTTAAATTTGCATTAATATAATCTGTCGTATTATTTTAATCGTGCAAGAAAAAAAATTGGATTATTCCACACGAACCAATTTGCAATTCCAACAGTTATACGCTCTTGTTATATCTATTATGAAATTGCATAATATTTCGCACATGACTGGACCTACCTTATGAATCTGTATATACATAGCTACGTAGTGTTATGAAAGTACGTAGAGACGGTCTGACAAAAAATTGTATAAAAATCTCGTGGACGCTTTGCAGAAATCAAGAACTACGCCATTTATGGAATTTCACTATCAGTGTGTATAAGAAGAAGGGATAGTCGATACGTTTTATTGCCTCTGAAAATTTTCGTTCATCCTATGGAACAATGAATTTTAATCGCCGTGTACTTATCTCCTGCGTATCTTCCGGTGATCCGTTGTATATATGCCTTTACTATACACAGCGCGAAACAATCGACGGAAGTCAGTGAAAGTAAGTAATTATATCTTTTGTCTTGAATTGCGCCAATAAGGCGCGACGCTTTGAGAATTGTGAGTCTTGCACTTGTTGCCAATTTACACTCTCTAAGTCATTGTTAAATTAATTATTGAAACAACCGTGCGAAGTCTTGTTACTAGTTCTCAGACACAGTTGTATGTGCAGAAAGTATGAAGCCTAGCATATATATATATATATATATATAAATATATATATATATATAGTTGCATATAAAATCGTCGCCATTGTTATTTTCAATGATAAGATGGTTTTAAAAAATGTAAAACTTTTTAGTAAAAGAAATATTGTTATTTATGTAATTTAGGATATTGCATCTTTTCTACTTTATGTTATTTGATACAATTTAAAATGGCCGACAGATACATCGTGAGTCATAAAGGACTACGTGAGTTTTGCTGGACGAGACGTCCAAGCATGGCGCTAATAATTTATAACCTGCCTTATTATTTTATTTTACTATTTGTCAAATGGTACAGACAATATATTGCAACATCTGCCGGCACAGCGTCATCAGGTGGTAATACTACCACATTACGTACATATAAAACCATATACGTTGTATATGAAATGACGATTATGTTTTTTGCCTGGGAACAACATTTTTTGCATCGCAATAATATAGTTGAGTCTAATAAATTGGTGTGGTGCGTGATAAAATTTTTTGTCCTCGAGTCTGATTCTCACGACCCCAACGCGACAAACGTACCGATTAAGAGACGGACAATAAATTATATTTAATGAAACGTGCCGGGCGTTCGTTCTACCGTGGCATTTCACCGAGTATTCTATGCTCGAATGAAAGCCACGATAGTGTACAGTTTATTTGTTCATTCGGCAGCGTGTCGACGCCGTTTGACTTCATTGTTTGAGCCCAATTTATTATTGTTTAAGGACAATTGACTTGGCACGGTTCGCTGCGTTTGGGATACTCGATTCACTCTCTGTGTACAATAAAATACGCTTATGCACATCTAGAACATTGAGAGCAGATTTTATTTGTTTGTAACACAGCTTGAGATTACACTGTGGATACACATTTTATGAGAAACGAACATTGACATTAAGGGATGACATTGTTGTGTCGTACAGCGTTGAAAAATGTGACAGTCCTAACGTAAATGTCAGTCAGTGAATTGGATAGTAAAGAATTTGTTACAAACTCGTAAAATCCAGTTTTCGCAGCAATGGTCCTGAAAACTTTTATAGCTCAAGCATAACGAACGAGTATGGATATTTATATTTGTCTTGGCTGTCACTTCTGCCATTCTTAAAACCCATGTAAATGCTTTGCGGAAATAATCTGCTGTGTAATATTGTTCTGGGATTCTTCGACTTACCGTACTCTGCTATATTTTACACACATCTGCTTCATTGATACCACGATAAGTTAAAAACAGTTTTACAAAATTGCACCGTTTCATAATATAATTTGATAAATGAAAGAAATTTCAAAATCTCATTATCAACTATTAACGTATTTCCTAATGGGGGAATTAGTTCACCATGTTCTCCAACAGATGGCAGCACAAACGTAGCCATCTGGCGGACAGTCACCCAATTACGAAGCAATTGTCGTCGAGTGTTGCTACGAGCATCGGCCAGTCTTGATTTTCAAGTCAGTCCTCGCCGGTCCAGCGTAGAGTTCGTTCTGTGCCTTGTTATGCGCGGCCTGGAGGAGTCTTATGACATTTTGGAGGTGAACGATAATAATTGATAAGCGCGCACGTGAAATCCCAAGGCCCCAAATTATCTCAAGATATAATGAATAGCGTGTTTAAATGTACAATATAAATTATAAGAAATATTAGGCCAATTCTTGACATTACATAGACACCAGGGGGTGAGATATGAACAATTTAAATAAAAGCCTGTGTGATAAAGTATAAGTGTCATCGAAGAACCATCAAGTTGATGTTCAAAAATCTCAACCCAGATATCAACGAGTGCCTTTCCAGTTTGGATAAAATCATTGCTAAAATGGTGAGTTTCAGTGAATTATACATATATATCGTTAGTATCCAATATCCAATGTACCTTATGGAGTTATGTCTAAGTATCCATTTATATTTACATGACTGCATTGCTCCGTTATGCAACGAGTGAAAATGGAGTTCTCCACAAAGGTAGCTCGTTCGTTAATAACATTCTTATGTGTTTCAACATTTTCTAACAGACTCTTCACTTCTTTCACTCTCTTTTAAACACCCTATGGCAATTCGTACCCCTGGAGTGTTTACTTGGACGCCTCGAGGATCCTTTTCTTTTTTCGACGTGACGTCTTCAGTCTAGACGATCCACAATTTGGTTAGGACTGAAAAAATTTCATCTTTCAACCAACTGGCAAAAAAATATAACCTAAAAAAAGTATGTTGCTATGGGAATCAACACGAATATCACGGACGAGTCCATAAAGTATCTTTAGACATTCCAATGTCTATTAATCTATATACGTTTCATAATTCATAGTAATCGTTTCAATTCTAAACATAAATAACGGCTTTATCTTTGATTATTAATTTTTGTCTTCGCTCAATGATTCCCTTCAGGCATTTGATTTATCCTAGCAATTTTTTTCTTCCTTGCTTACCATTTAAATTTTCAAAATATACCTCACTGCATTCACCAGGTTCACTCAATCTGTAAAATATTCCCTCGGACTCTCCTCGACGAAATTTGACTGGAATGTCAGAGGTGATTAGGATTTATCGTTCACGATACTACAATCGGATTAATCGCAATTGGTCCATGTCACAGAATCTCCATTGTAAAATGATTTATTACCATTTTACGATATTCCTACAGGAGTTTAAGAACATTGGCAATTATAATTCGTTCTTCGTCATGACCCTGACTGTTACTAGATCAGAAAACGTCACTGCTATGCGTATAAATACAGCGGCTTTCACTTCAATTGACAGAATCGATCTAGCTTTGATTGGATTACGTGTTTCCCTCCGGTCCGACATCAAGATCGTTAATCATTGTTAGTCAAGCGAATGATCTTGAGAAAATATGATCGTCCAATCGTCTCTTCCTCTCTCACAAGTGCACCTGTCATAACAATTGACGTGATTAATATCACAATATTAATTTTAACAAAGTCCTGCTATCTCAACATTTAAAATTAACAACGAACCGCCGTCGCAATGCAGAAGCACCAGATATTCGTGATCTCGTAGATCCGTGCAATAACTGAATAAAATAAGTGCAAAATAAATATGCCTATTCTCACGGCCATATCGTTACTCGCCAGTGACCAAGTATCTTATCTCAGAATGACTGTTTTATCAAATTTCGATAAAACAGTAAATCTAAAATCTACTTCGGATTCACTTGCAGACGTTGATTCATCGCCCAATTATTTTTTCATGAATCTACGTTGTATATCAAATTAATTGCTCAAACATGCGTTAAAAAATTCCTTATCAGAGCCTTTACGCCTGATATCACTTTTGAAATAAATTTTTTAAATTCTTTATAAGGCGTCACGAGTTTCTACCTCGCACTTACAGTTCGCAAGGTATCACTGATTAAATAAAGATTCTTTGCCTCGACGGCGGCATTAGACTTATCTTTGAAATACGATTGCTTCTCTTCCAAGAGGAAGTGCAAACAGCCATAAACAATACAAGACGTTACACTGTCTAGGAGTATATCAGGGAATTAGACTCTGCGAGTAAAAGACGGCAATTTTTGGTAGAGGTGAAGAATTCTTTAAATTGCTCAAATCAAGCAAAGAAAAATAGCAATACAGAAATATCTGTTTAAAAGTGTGAGCAACTGTACCTGAGACTACGAGTTAATAAATTCCTAATAATTTAACTGTCTCCCTAAAATTGATTACCGTACAAAATTATTATCCAATCACGTGACAATCCTTATTCAGCAAGTCATCGCTTTGTCGCGCACCAGGCTCTATAATTATCAAACACTTTCCCAGCGTTATCCATCCTGAAATACAACAACTGGCACGTGTAACTCTGTACTGCTTTGACAGGAAACTGTCAAATCCATCGGCAGCACGTGTAACGCTCATTGTTAGTTTTTTTTTTAGTTTCTGTCTTCTTGTGGCTTTTAGACAGTGTATATGCATATATGGGTCATTGGTTCTGTTTTGATAGGTGGAGTGCCTTTGAATTTTCACAGCACTAGCTAAGACGACGCTAACCTAGGATACGAGTGCGGGTTTCATTTGTTTTGGTAATTTCGCCTTCTCCTCGAACGATCCTCTCGAATGGCTGGACGTTTTGCCGCGCGTGCGCTTTCTTACGAGTCGATAACACCACCAACACTCACGTCGACTCACCAATATGTTCTCAGAATGGCCTGCTGCACTGGTTACCTTCGGTTGCCTGCTGCTCCTGTGTATATGTATATGGGCATGAGCATATGGATATATATAAATGTTCAGTATCAGTGAACCAACGTGCAGCAATGGGGATATCCATATTCCTACCTATGAAAACTTTATTAACCTCATCAACACTCGAGTTAGGGAGGACCTGAAATACCTTGGACCTTGAATTGGGTCGTGTTACTGTAATAATTTTATGTTTGGTACTATTTACTTACTCGGCAAACCTGAGCTGTGAAACAAATCAATTCTTCTGGCTGTATGTAGATGCGAGAATAGTTTCGAGTGGGGAATAATAGTTTTGCATTGGTCATCGATGTATTGCATTTTGAAAATGGTATCTTTATGGCTCTGATGCGAGTAACAGTGGCGCGAAAGCTGAGGCGACTGACTGGTTGGATTAGGTCTGTAAAATTAAATTTAGAGAATAGAGTTTATGGTTTGATTGCTTTTTTGTTTGGGTATATTGATGGTTTCAATTTTTAAGATTTTACCTGTATTAAGGGATGTTTGGGGGCGGGGGGTTCGGTTAATTGATGGGAGCTAAGAGTTTGTGTTAATTAATTTTGGCGCTTCAGTGAAACGTCGTACGTTAAGGTTACTTGACAAATAACGAGAACAATCCGATCGATTGTTGTCTGGGACGATGGGTTTATGTTTTGTTGTATAATTGGCGGGGATGACATCTTTGTAAATTTTGAACGACGCTTCAGCTCGAATGATTTGACGGTTACCGTAATAAGGGATGCGCAGCTGGCTACTGCGCAGCTTACTGCCAACGAACCGTGCGAACGGAATATTCACGCTATTTTCGTAACGTTTACGAATCTCGAGGCACACGTGCTTATTATACTTGTATGCTTGCGCGCGCGCTCTCTCGTGCGCTTTCAATGACACATATGATTTAGCAAGTTCGCAGGGATACCGTAATATCGATTTTACGTTGTTAAAGCATCGGGCGAGTGTCGCGGGTTCGAATCGGGTTGGCGGTTTTTTGGGAAATTTTCTACAATGCTGAATGTCTGCGAGAAAAAAAAGCCGATGGTAGGATGACAGTGTTATATATTTTTGGAAATTCTCAGCAGTGTAGAATATCTGATGTTTGCCTTTCTTCTAGTTTTAAAAGGTATACGAATGGGTATGGTATGTCTTTCTATGTAAATCAAAGCAAGCCTAAGGTTCTGATTGTCAGGATTGCCACTTTGAAAGTGGCTCGTGACTACAAGGGATTGGTGATTGTGGGGAAAGGAAGACCTCGTTAAGGCTGCTTAATTCGGGGCCATGTGTATTACTCAGGTCACTGGCTCTCCAATCGTTCTTCCAACCCCCCAGTCGGGGTTCTCAATTATTTGAGGTTATACATGGCCGACGTTCAAGACACTCCATTACGCGGTCAGTGTCACTCTTATGTGTGCTAAATCATCGGACAATGGTCATTTTAAAGGCAGCGTTTTCAACCCTTTGGTCGAGAACGTTCAGTTCTCTTCAGGGCGTAACAGGATGCGTCGCCGCTGTCTTGTGAACGTACGTTGAGCGACGAGGGACATATCGTTTATTGGGACAGTTTAATATTTAACCTCGCAATGAGAAAATGGTTGACTACAATTATTGACGATTAAGCCCAACGAGAAACAACAGATCGTATATTATTATTAATCCTGTTTATTTAATATTAATCTTTATTATTCTGAAGAATTAGTTTTAATCGCTCAGATATTTTGAAAATTCGTACATTGTGCCGTGACACACAATTCCTGGACATGGATTCATAGACAAATGACTGAAGCTAATTCGTAGCTCATCTTGACCTTAAGGCTGTCCTCCATAGCACATTTAAGCGCTTACCGTCTGGCTACACCTGAGAAAAAAGTCTGCGTGTAAAGCGTCGCGACTTGTAAACACTCCTGCATACGAATCGAGTGTTACGAATAGTCTGGCAAATATTCGCAAAAATATTCTCAAAGGCTGGGTGAGCCTTTCCAAGCGGTGGATTGCCGCAAGAAACTAAGTAGCCGCATTTTCAAAGTAACTACACGATTCTCAACGAGACGCGTCTAGCGACAGAATTCAGAGTAGCTACTGAGTTGGTGTTTAGCAAAGGAGTTAAGTTGCTCATTAAGCTGATCGTTCCTGACACTCCGTAATTATTCGTTTCGTGTAAATACTCGCGTGGCCTGTTTTCATTAGTCTATTTTAGCTATCCTACCTCGTCGCCAAGTATTTATTCTCGCGTGTAACCTCGCCTAGCGTTTTCATCGAGGCGACCTTTTTTTTATTTTTTTTATCGCCTCATTGCCTTTTATAGCTCTGACCAATTTTCAACGCGCGACTCAATGCTGCGCCACGCGAACTCTGTGCAATGACCTTCGTCATGTGATTCGAGCGTATACCCTCAAGCCGCGTCGGCAATGAGTCTACGTATCGTCGCACCACATAAGGGCAGGTGACTTCTGTATCTACACGTTTAACAGGAAAGCTGTCGTCGATTGCGTAGGTGGCATAAGGGCTTTAATCGCAAACCGGCTCGTCCTATGAGTCAGGCTTCAAGCAACGTTCGCACTGCGCGTATCGCTACTTGGACTTGTCAAAGCGATGCTCTGGTTGCGCAAACTTTCGTTTGCATCGCCCTATAAGAACATACCTTTACTGGAGTAAACGGACCGTGCGGATTAGTAGACTGTAACGCCTAAAAGCTGCCTGATCTAATAATCAGTGACAAGTCCTTGCACCACAGACTATACAGCAATGTAGATAACCCAAAGACACTATATATACATATAGTCCAGCGAATCTTGGGCCAATACTGTGACGTATCATTTCTTGTCGTTCATTGTGCACTAAAACTTCAGAGCCACTACGCCTAAACCATTAGGCCCTGATCGTAATAAATTGTGTTCGTCGATCGTAATTCGTTAACGAAGCCATTTTGTTTTATTGTTCTGCAGTCTGTGAATTAAAAAAAAAAACTGCGAGACGCTTTTGGCTCGATAATTATTGTACCGGCGCACGCGCACTGTAACTACCCATGATAATTGGACGCTAACGTAATTCTTTATATTTACGATTCGCCACGTTGCCTTTTCTTCCTGGTTTTTTTTTCTTCCCGATTTTATTCTTATTACTTATATGGCCGTCTCACGCAATGGGAAGAGAGTCATGCAACTTTCGCAAATCGCACATTCTTTTCTCGAGTCGCTTCTTGTGTATCGAGCGAAATGGGAAACAGCTGATGGCTGTTAGCGACTCTATGAAAATAATGAAAACGAAAGGCAGTGTCTTTGTGCATGTCAAGCGACCGCTGGGCGCATCGATGTATATATACGTGGCTTGAACTCTGACATATCGAGATAAACGGACTTCGTGTATTTTGTTGCGTTATTGCGCAACAGATATTGTCGCTTAATGCTTGCTTTGTAAGTACGCCACCTTGTAATGATATTGCTAAACTACGAAATGCCAATATTTTTGTGACGCGTTGCGTCATTTGCGGGACTATATACATTTTCTTATAGAGTTTACTCCCTCGGATACTTTCTTGACTCACTGACCGTGAAGTGATACATTTTTTAGCTGTCAGTCCGTCAAATTTGTATCTATACGTATTATCCACTGTGGTGATCTGGACGAAAAAAAATTCGCTTACATTATTTGTACGACAAAACAAAGAGTGAGAATTTTTGATAATCAGCGAGAAATTTGATTTGCGAAATTTCGCGAGCGAAGAACCTTACGAAATGTCTGCGAAAGAATTTCTGTTAAATTTTGATATTGCCTGTATATGTATATCAAATTGCTTTCCTTTTTGCACGATCTTCATTTTAGCAATGATAGATTCGCATATCTTTAAATACTAATCGGCCTTTTTTTTATCAGATCTTTGTTACGAAGTCACGTAACGAGTCGAAGATTCGTCGCGTCAAGCTCGGCCATTTTTTAAAGTTCCAAATTCGTCCGCTAGTATCGCCCTGGTCGTTCTTCTAATAAGGACAAATAATGGGGCTCGGTAATAATAGCCAAGAATGGGTAACGGTATTGGCGTAACAGTAAAGTCGGCCTCGCGGAAAATTAATGACGAGAAACGCGTGTTCGAAGCGCGCACACGTAATACTGTATGGTGAAAATTTGCGAATTTCGTAACACACGAAAAAAAAAAAAAAAAAAAAAAAACAATCGTAACTTCGCCGTATATCTGCAGCGAGCGTTATTAATGCCCGTAAAAGATTCGCCGTGGAGTCGCGATAGCCAGTGACGAGGGTTCAAGGAATAAATTCAAATTTCCCGCCGGCAAGAAGACGATTCATTCAAAAAATTTGTCGGCCATCTTTCCTCCCCTCTCTCCCTTTCCTTCTTTCCTTCTCCACAGAAATTAACATAATCGGATTCTGGGAAGCAGATAAATAGCAGTAAAAAGAAATGAGAGAAACAAGAAACTACGCTCTTCGGTACATACGCATAACTACGTATAGGTCCCGTTAGTTTCAAAAACAGCGTTTGGCACTCTTCCGAAATACCATTTTCTATTTCTGAATCGCGGGTTGATATTGGCTAAAGATAAGAGTTCTGGGGTAGAACTTCATTCTTTGGGGACAGGGGCTGGGGGTTACTTGGTGCTCCAAAAAGTACCCTGGACACTCTGACGTTATTGAACTTTCCTAATGGCGATTATCGTTATGATCATCGACAGAGGGTACAATTTCTTTTGAAGTTTCCTGTACACAATCTATATAACTATATACACATATATATACATATATACCAATATAAGCAATAATGTATATACGGCATATAACATGTTGCTTCTCCAAGCGTCTTGTTACGTCACTGGTTACTTAGGACCACCTATGCAGCCGCCAAGAAGACTTTCGAAACGTCAAAGATTAGATTGAGAGCATAACGGAAGGGCTTTCGCTCTTGGTATTCTTTTTTTAATTCTTTATTTATATTTATCTCTCGTATGTCTGTTTTTTTTTAAATAAATTTCTTCGTAGGTTCGCGCCATATATGTCATATCTGTTCCCATACCTAGTGGTTTCCAAAGAATCAAATTTTGCGTATCTGATTATATGTGTATGTATATACATATATATATATATATATATATATATATATATTTATAGCTGCGACGGATGGCAGTACCGTGCATCTCGCAGCGGCTCATATGTAGGCAAATCAAATTTAACGTCGATGGAGATGCGGCCAGAGAAATCTGGCACTGTAGGTCATGGCGTTTCGTGCCAAGCGTTCGCTTGCTTTTATTATATACGCTTTATATACGCGCGCGCCCGTACGTTCCTGACGGCGGGCGGATCGGTCGAAGCGCCGAGAATTTAACGTCTGGACCAAAAGATGATGCTGGGAGCAAACATTTTTTCTATACAAGAAAAAACAGGCATTGGTTACAAATCAATTGGAATGGAGGGGGTATATCAAAGAGGTGGTTTAAAGGGGGGAGGGACTATCTCAATAGTATTTAATCGATCGATAAAAGTGAATTTGACGTAAGAATTTATGCGAAATATAAATTACAAGACAAGTATGGCGTCTGGTAAACACACATGCTCGTCGGATAACGATATCGAAATGAATTAATCGTCCCATTAATTATTTTACAACGATAATATTATACGAGTGACTCTCACTTTTTTTTTTCTCTATCTGTCGCTCGTTAATCGTTAAATGAGCACTAAGGATAAAAAAATTATTTCCGACACCGGTCATACTTTGTCGATCTCTCTCACGTTTCCATTTTATCCCTACTCGTCGACATTGATAAGAAGGAGCGTAGTGATAACGAGCAAAAAAAATATTTCAGGAGAAATAGACCGAGAAAATGATGCTGTGGTCCAGCACAGCCTGTATCACTGTATACGTATATACACAACCGTCTTGAAACGCATATGCATTCGCAGCCGTGTAATCGTTGCTCGAGGAGCAATCTGGACCGCTAGTGATGCTGGATGAATTTTAGAGAGATTAAAAACTAAGACACGTACAACTTAGGAGGGGAGAGAGGAAGCGGTAAACAAACGTGAGAGAACGTCATTGTTAAGATCGTTGTTGCTCTGCTCGTTACTTCGTCGTACAAGATCCGTATAGCGAGATGAGATTGTTATTATTATCCCTGACCCGATCTCTCGCTATACCTGGACCCCCAGGTACTCGCTGCAATAGATAATAGGCACGAGTCCGGTAAGGTTGCTTAAATATAGATGCAGGTAACCTTACCTACCGCGGGTAACTGTTAGGCCCCCCCGATGGACCGCTAGAAGATGAGTCTGCGCGTCCTGAGATCATCTCGAGAATGCGCAGCACCAGACAGGCGTCTTTGGGTGGTAGGGTGACTTGTAATGTATATGTTGCGTGTATATATATATTTTGGTCCTCATATGCACCTGTATTAGAGTACCCATCCCAATCTCTCACGTGACTCCATCCTTTCTCCGTATCGGTACCCTCCTCTACTTCCCCCACCTGATCCTCTCGGGATGCTGGTTCACGTATCTTGGATTCTTTCTCTTGGCTCTGCGACCATGTACCCCCCTCTCCTCACTCCTCTCCTGAGCACCTGACGCTATAGCAACGGCCTCGAACACGTGCAGCGTCTTCTATTTTTTTTTTCTTCGCGTAAACCACGGCACGCTTCTTATTCAGCAATGAAGATTCATCTGGCTGTGTTGCGTGTGCGGGATAACGTGAATGTTACTGATATGCAGACGGGAGGTTGGTAGTACTGAGTTGGACTTTTTTTGGAGAAAATTTTTAGGGAAGGTCTGTTAAGCGGAGGGCTTATGACAACGTCATTCTACCATGGAAAAAGGGTATTCCCCTATTCTGAGGTCTCTGGGTTTTAAGTTTTGTATGTTCGACTGGACCGCAGAGATGCTGCGGACTCGAGTGGATCCAATTTCGATTTTTTGGTAAAAACATTTTTTTGTACAGGGCAATAGTGGGGGGTTGAAACATTTTTGTGGCGTATTTGATTGTTTATGGAATTTTGTCGGGGGGGGAGGGGGTATGACCGATTAAATTTTTATTGGCAATTTTCATTTTTCAAAGATTGATTTGTTTACTGTTGTTCATTTGAACGTTACTCGTTTCTGTCGCTAGCTAATGGCGAACCATGTCGGAATTCTTCGTCGGCGCGCGTCCCCCTTGGAAATACCGCCTTGATCCTTGCGTACCCTGAGCATCGAGTCTCCATGATTTTTTAAAGCCGCGCATCAATTCGGCCACTCGAAAAATTTGCCGATACGTAATAAGTCTGCTGGTTGTCCAAATTTTCGAAGCATACTGTTTTTTGAACTTTTTTTTCTTGTTATTTGAGGTTAAAAATATATTTTTGGCGCGAGTCAAATATTTGTAAATGGTATCGATAGAAATCGAGTATACGTGTAATTTTAATGATGTATACATGTTTTTTTTAATCATTCGAAAATGTTCAGTCGGGCTGTTTAAGAAAAAAATTTCAATCTTTACCTCGATTCAGCTAGGAAATACATAGAGAATTTACATTCCGTTTGTTCTCGTATTATTTTACGCTTCCTAACTGACGTTCGCGACGATTAAGTCATGTAGATAAAAAGTACGACGACATATTCCTTGAATACAGGGTTCGCCAAATCTTTGAGATTTTCGAAAATTTGATAAATAAAAAATCGCAAACAAGATTGCTCATTGACGCTTTATGCTTTTACAGTTAGATTCTGCAACGCTGGTTCGTTCTGTCGTTTTGCGAGATGCTTGGTCGAGTACGACCTCGAGCATATCCTGGAGTAGGATGCTGGTCCAGTTGGGAGGGTCTTATGAATCGTAACAGGAAATAGAAAAAAAAAGAGTCAAAATAGACCGGACGCGATGAACTGTAGAAAAAAATGTGAATACGTGTAAATAGTTTACAAGTGAAATTGTGAGGAATTTCAATGTAGAATTCTACCTGGGTAGTCTGTAGTACGCGTGAACGGAAGAATTTTGAAAATTGGTCAAATTCCTTTAAAGTCTGCCTAAAATATTTGTTGCCTCTTAGTCACGTATATTATGCATAAACTACCTTGTATCACACAGCCTATTTACTTCGTTGCCATAAATCATGATTTTCGACAAGTCCAACCTTTCACCTTTTAGAATATTCACCAACCCCTCATGACCCCAGGTTGAGTCAACAATAAGAGACATACAATTTGTATGTGTATATATTTTCAAAATAATTTTTAAGAACACTTAAAATCACTTCTTCGGAAACTTTTTCCGATTTCATATCTAGGTATGAATTATACAATAGTTGTACAGGGTTGTTCAGATAACAATAAAATTTAATAAAATTTGGACCGAACAGAGGTTTATTCAGAAAAAAATTAAACCAGCTGATATCGATAAGCAAGTTAATTTTTTAATCAACATTTTTTAAAGTAATTCAAGTGGGTTTACTTTGAATAACCCTGTAGCCATTACACGCTGAAGAGTCTAATTGGCGGTAAAGTGAAACGACCTGTAGCCGGGTATCAGACGATATGATATAAATTGTTTGTTTAGAATCTTAAAGAACTTGAGGTACCAGTGGCAGAAGAACATTCTAATTTGACGCCCGGTGACATTTTTTTAACACTGTTTCTGAATCACGCTGTATATTAAGAATTTTCCGTTTTTTCGTTTCAGGTAGTGCGGTAGTGAGAGCTCTGTCGTCTTGATCAAGTGGCAGAATCGGTAGCCGATGATTCGTTCACACGTGGCTGTTCCGGACGAGAATTAAATGCTGTAAGGAGGGGGGGAGGAGTGAAAAGGGTGGCACCAGCTGGCAATTTAGAAGAGGGAAAAGGAATGGGTGCCGGGATGGGGAGGAGCGGGACGAGCGGGGGTGGATTGCTCGAAGCTCTTCCGACTGGAACACCCCTTCACGTGGCGATGCTGGGATTGGACAGTGCTGGAAAGACTACTGCCCTATATCGATTAAAATTTGACCAGTATCTTAATACGGTACCAACAATAGGATTTAATTGCGAGAGAATTCGCGGTGGCATCGGCAAGGCCAAAGGTGGGTTATTGGATTGATTAATTAGTTTGAAAAAAAAATTATTAAGATGCAGACAAATATTGGGAGGGTTCGCAATCGCGGTATTGGCTTGGTTGACTTTTGGTCACGGATGACTGGGTAATTTAAATTTTTTGTAATTGGATAATTATCTGTGCGATTGCATTGATGAGTTTTAATTAGTCCTGGGGGATTTGTGGGTTAATTAATAATCAGCTTGTGGCTAATGGTTAATTCTGATTTTTTATGCATGGGGAAACTATATGGAGATTTTTGGAAAGTGGAATCATTTGTATTTGCTTAAAAGTGGTTTCAAAAGTTTTTTGGTTTAATATTGAAGGGTGGGTGCACGTTGGACTTCCAAAGGAATTTTTGATAAGGGTATTTTTATGTTATGTATTGACCGATATATATCTGCAAGATTTAATTTAATATTTTTTTTTTTCAGGCGTCAGTTTTCTCGTTTGGGACGTAGGCGGTCAGGAGAAGCTCAGACCACTCTGGAAGTCGTACACCAGGTGCACGGACGGTATCATCTTCGTGGTGGACTCCTGCGACTCGGAGAGACTCGAGGAGGCTAAGATGGAGCTCACGAGAACAGCAAGGAGTCCAGATAACGCGGGTGTGCCAATTCTCATTCTGGCCAATAAGCAGGATTTACCTGGTAAGTCAAAGACCGGGAGCATAGACAATGCTGAACCTAGATATTGAACTCATTGATTCGAATGAATCTCCAGAAAATAATGGTAGCATCTTCAGGTACCCGAAGTACTTCTCACGTTCCAAGATAAAAAATTTTAACTAGCCTACCACTGGTATCCAAATGGACCAATCAGCTGTTCGCTTGGATAAAAGTGATCACAGAAAAAAATAGATAAAACATTAAAAAAAAAGCCCCTTGCAAACTTTACAAATATTTCTAACCGGTTGCCGTTTACAATAAGATTGGATTGAAAACAAAGAAAATAGTCTCGAGAAGACGTCCCCTTGATGATTGCAGGTGCGAAAGAAGTAAGCGAATTGGAAAAGCACCTGGGTGTATTGGAATTGGCCGGTACTCCAGGTAGCTCGTGCATCAGGGTGCAACCGGCATGTGCGATAACGGGTGAGGGTCTTCACGAAGGTCTGGACACTCTGTACCAGCTGATACTGAAGCGACGAAAGCTCGCCAAGCTGAATCGTAAACGGGCCAGGTAGGCCCGGGCATCAGAGGACTGCACATGCGTCTTCTGATATTGCTCGAAACCGCCGTCGCCACTGGCACCGGCAACGCCGTCATCGGTCGCCTCCTTCTCGTTCGACGACGTCGACGCAGACGTCGTTGAGATACTTGACGAAACCCGATAGACACGTTACAATCGCGTGATAACACTCACTAGTACTTGGTATGTACATCGATCGACTGGAAAAAAAAGGAAATTATCATTTTTCAACGGGAAACGTCTTTTTGAATCTCGCGCGCAAACCCAGCAATATGTTGACGGTTCGTTGTCCCTTCTTGTCACTTTCGCGAAAGCTTCAAGTCACGTTACTCACTCGAAACAGAGACCAAGGGTAAGCGGTTTTCGCGCGATAGTCCGGACAACAAATGTGAGGTTAGGAATGGTGGATGACGGGAATTCGATAGAGGGGTAAAATTAAAGAACTAGAAAATTAAATGAACGCTGTTTTAGGGTTAGTTTCGTTGAAGGAGAGCACTCTTACCTTGTCGTATGCCTATCGACAATTAGCGTACCTGTGCCTCTCGGTTTTTGCATCTTTATACCCGTTAACACGCCCTGTATGTAATACTCTAGTAGACGTGCTATCGAAAATTGTTTGCGCATGCGCACACGGATCTCACGAACGTTACGTAGACACTTTTTTATAAGCGATATTCACTTTCTTTTGACTTACAGTTATACATTATATATATATATTATATATATGCTCTTTATATATTTATATGTACATTCATATACATTATAACAGTATATGTACGTATTTCCATGTGGATACAAATATTGCGCACGTGTTCACATGAAAGAATCGCGTGACTACGTGATTCAATAAAATGGCCAAAAATAGAATTGGGACGGTAGAGCGGATATATATATATATATACATATGTAAAATTGTATATCATTGAAAAAACAGTGTCTTGTTGTGCTACAGATATATAGCGTTACGGGATATGCAGTGTCCTTGGAATATTTCCTTAAAAAGAAAAAAGTATCCTTGACTTCCGGTATATCGGTTTAATGTATTTCTTTGAAGATTCGGAAGTAACGGGATACCGGATGTTGCGTCATGTTGCGTCGTTCCTTTTTTGTTCTTTTTCAGTCCCGATGAGATTGTTTTTTCTGCATTGTTTGTTACGTACGCTGGTATAGCGGAAGTCATGATGCTGGTTTCCGTCTCTCGATTAAAAAAAGGACGAATTATAGCTCGTTGAAAATGTCTCTTGAAGTCGCATCTCAGAATCTGCCGGGTTGCCACTGATTGCTTGGGTATCCATGGCAACGAAGCCGTGATTGTCGTTACTGCACGGGGCTGACTTTTTGTTATTTTCATTATTCTATAAATAATCCACCCGTCGCGCACCTGTGGATGCGCACGTCGAGAAACACACATGCGTACGGCGGAAGTTGTGGTTTCAACTCGGTAACCAAGGACGACGGTTTTGGCGCGATATTCGAATTCACAGGTTTGCATATTCGAAACCGGAAACGCCGTGCTCGCGTTTCAT
This sequence comes from Trachelus iudaicus, assembly GCA_030142595.1. Classification (NCBI taxonomy): domain Eukaryota; kingdom Metazoa; phylum Arthropoda; class Insecta; order Hymenoptera; family Cephidae; genus Trachelus; species Trachelus iudaicus. The sequence goes on along the minus strand of JARQTH010000472.1, from coordinate 1,152,666 downwards.
TGTAAATATCCGATCAGAGCGTAAAAGATGTAGGGAAAATTTAAAGAGGAGATAGCGCGTACCAATTAAGTCTTATAAAAATGTTGAAGGATAACTGTCAGGGAAATTTAATGATCGAAACTAAGGAGAACGAAAAAAAAGATACGTTTGGTAAATGAGACTTAAATAATAATAATAGTGACGAACAAAGGTCAATACTAAGAAACCGATTGGGTAAATTTATTAGAGGAAGAATGTTAAATGGGATACAGTAGGTAATAAAAAAAAAGAAATGTCAATAACGTAAATATAAAAAAAAAAGAAGACGAATACTATCGAACCAGGAAAAGTCAAATTTTGAGGCTTCCTCTTATCGATTCCCACCGAATTTTTCCCCGCACGCGAAACTCGTCGATTGTATAACGAGTGACGATACTAGTCGACCTGAGAATTAAAAAAAACGAAATAATAAGATAAACAGGCAAGAACGAAGCGTGAATCTGTAAATACAAGAATAAACAAACGAGTGTAATTCAAGAAAAAAGAAAATAAAAAATAAGTCTTTGCGTGTCTCTATTGAACCATAGAGTCAAAGTAGCCATTAGGCGATTAAATGTTTTGGCGCTTGCGAATCGGACGAATATCTATTTAACATTGTTTACTGTGACAGTTGTGTCTTTCACTTTCGTAGGAGATAAAAGAAGAAGCAATGAGGTTAAGGAGGGAAGGTGGGGGGAGTGAAATAATCTCGCAAGAAATTTTCGTGCGCATGCGCAATCGTTCATTCACCTTCTTCACCGAGACGTCCTTCGGCCTAAATTAAAAAAGAAAAAAGTTTTTCGGTGACCGGAAATGACTGCCTGTATATTACTATTACTCGTCTTCCGGTTCCTCAAGCGCCGGATCGTTTCCATAGATGTATAGTATAAACTAACTTACGAATATGATGTTGTTTTTATATCGACTGTCGTTCAAAATTCTATTGTACAACTATACCTTGCCCTTGTTGTGTTTTGTTTAATTATTATTATTATCTTCCGATATTTTATCTCGCGCTTACGATCGATAGATAAACCTATTTATGTATACAATACGATAACTGTAACGATATTGATAACTTAATTGTATCGTCATTGTGGTTGACGATCATCTTCGCAAAAATTACCCACTATCAACTGATTACCCTAGTGTCTCGCATTTGCAATTTTTGTTGCTTTTCGATCAAAAAATTGTTTCTATTTACCGTCAGATCTCGAGATCGTCGCATCGTCGTATCGATTCCTTTCTATTGTTTCCTTTGGCTCTTATATATCACTAGTCATTATATAACGTCGAATAAAAATCATCCGAAATATAAAGCACAAAGGACAAACTGAATCCGATTACGTTATCAGTCATTGATATATAACCGCGCGCTCTTTGTTCTTTGTTCCTTAACTTTTTTTCTTCTCTTGGCGCGCATCGCTTGCTCGATGATTTCAATTTTTCCTCAAGTCGCATAAATAACGCTCAGGCAAATTTTCAATAATTGATCGCATCTTGACGTACATATGTTTATACGTAGTCGCTGAACAATTTAATTTCAATTCATTCGCGCTGTAAAAATCATTAAGTCCGTTCGTCAGCTTATGTAATTAGAAGCAGCCGTCCCGGGTTCTTCCTTTCAATGTCTCTCACGCCCGTTGAATCCTTTGACAAATTGCATTGCTTTTGGCAAAAGAGAAGCCGATGAAGGAACAAAGAACAAAACGAAAGTAGTGTTACGCGTACGTTCAGAGAAGAAAAAAAAATGATTTTTTCATCGATCTGACAGTAAATAATCATTAGAAGAAAAAATCAAATTGTACCTTTCCTATGATAGGCGCTTGTATCAGTGAACTCTGACCCAGCGTCACGAAGATGATCATCCCCTTCAGACTTCCCAGCATCACGACTCAACTTGTATACATAACTGTCATTAAATCATTGTTATGTTCTATATCGTCATGATGATCAATTATTCTTTTCTTACCTCCTCGGTGATCCATAGATCTGCACTGACTATATACACACAAGGTCCAACCACGGGTTTGCAATTGCAGCTGCAGATTACAACATGCACCAAGAGAGCAAATCTGCGAAGCAGACAGTCACTTGGAATTGTAGCAGAAATTATAGGAATTTCAATAGAATTCTGTTGAAACTGCAAACGTATTGTGCGTCGTTATACGTTGTTGACACTTTTGTGACAAAAGCGTCATTTTTTTTTTACAGGGACACGTGACTGCTGTGTACCTAGTTACTGTTCGCTGTTCCTGTACACAAATAGGAAAATTTAATGGCCGAACGATAATTAGCGACAAGACCTCGTTATCTGAACCAGTGTGCACACTCTTTTCACTGTTACAACAGTGGTACGGGTGCAGGGTCAAACGAAGGATTAATTTTTGGGTACGTTGAATCGCTGAACAGTTTGACTGGTTGCTGAGTGAATTTTCTTCGTACGGATTCTTTTTTCTTTTTCTGTAATTATTATTATTTATTGGCACAGTCTTTTTTTTAAATTTATTCAATCCCTCTGTGTATCGCTGAATGAACTTACGTGCTAGCTACGTTCAATGACACGGTTAGTGATTTTGGCAAATCAGAATGACGACGATACGAACTACCGGAATTGATTCTCTGGCACGTGTGGTGGACGAAGATCTTGAAAAAATATTATATTTCTTCGGATTCCGTTCGTCCCGGGAATTTTGCCATTTTCTCGACAATTTATACAGCCTGGGGAATTTACAGTGAGTCGCACGAACTAACTGAGGTTCCTTTAATCATCACAAAAATCTCTATATGCGTACGTGTTTCTAAATGGATAAAAAGTGCGCTTGATAATCGTGGCTATAACTTATTTTTCCGGTCACTGACTTCCGGGACCGGAACGGAACGGAAACGGTCACGGTGGACAGTGAAACGGAACGAATGGTACAGAAGCCATACGACAATCTGACGATTCTCATCGTACAGTTCCCGTTTTTAAATCGACGTGGAATCAGTCCCGCGAAAAATGTCGCATCGAGTCTCGTCTCACGCCGCTGCTTTACCAGACGTAGAAACTTTGACTTGGGTATAAACTTCAATGATCCTAACCTACAAACGGGTAATATTTTCAAGTTTTATATAATCGTACGTAAATATTTCTTACGTCAAATTTACATCTCGATGCTATCGAGCGAGTATATATTCCGCCTGATTTACGCCTGAAGCACGTAGGATACGGCGTACGCAACGATTTCTTATTCGGCGGGAAATTCAAAATCGATAACCGAATAAAATTCTTTTACATGACTCTGACTGGGTTGTGGAGTACATATCGATCCTTAAGCGGGAAAGAAACGCGAATTAAAATATTTTTTATAACTTTTTTCTTGCACGTTTTCCCTTTCTTGCGACAGAACGAAGAGGACAATCCTGGCAGAGTGAGTCAGTGAAGATAATCGAGAAAGCACTGTACACATGTAGCGACAGTCGCAGCTAACTCGTACACATGCAAGACATAAGAAAAATAATCAATGCTATTTTGTCAGAGACTTCCAAGTAAGATTCTTCTACTTATACATTTTTTTCTTCTCCATCATCCAACCTGCAAAGGTTGCATTGATAAAAAGAAATAGCTTTTCAATTCAAAATTTATTAAATTAATTTTAATCCTAATTTTCATCCTCTTTAACAATTTTTTTTCTTTTTTATTAATTTCATAACTATTCCACTTCTCAATAGGGACCTTTTCCATTATTTTATGCTGGAATTTCTGGAATATCCACCATCAGATACCAACGACCTCGTCTCGATCGATCGCCAGGAATAGAATACCTACTCCTCCCATCTTTGTCCTCGAGAGTTGCCAATTTACTTGCTAGATTCTTGGTTGAGCCTCCGTCAAATCCCCTCGTCACGGTGACATTGAGAATCCATCGATTTCGTCAATTAAACATTGATTTATGAATAATTGTAAACGTGCAACCTCCTATCATCCGAACGTTCATATATCATACCTTATGCACCACAATACCACAATATCTTATATACCAAAAGCTTTTATACTTAATATCTGCATTAGCTTTTTAAACTTTCTACCAGTTTCTTATCGACGATAAATTTTAAGGAGTTTCATAAAATTCTACAAACACACAGAGCATCAGAGCACAGAGTTACATTTATATATGAATTTACGAAATTACCCAAATAACAAAATAATATGCTCACAACGTTCTAAGAATAGAAGCATGACATGAAGAGTATCTAAATAAAGTATATACTACAAATATTGGAGGTTATGTATCAGGATATTCCAAATATTCACTAAGAACATATATCCAAATTTTTGGGTATTAGATTCTGAGACAATTTTGAGAAAATCATACAATATCCTCTTAATTTTACATGCAAACATCAAATTTGTCAAAAACTATAAATTTAGTATCAAAATTTCTTTTCCCTAGTCGTATCTATACTATATGATAAGCCAATTTAACATTAAGAATTGACATCTAAGTTTTAAGCGTTCTCAATATCAGTTCCAATTACAAGGTAACAAGTGGACGAATTACCTAAGGTTTTCTTGTCAACATTTTTTGTAAAAATCTCCAAGAAAAATTATTACCAAACGAAACCCGTGACTGACGTCGATATCGAATTCGCACGTCCTTGACCGCATTTTTTCATAATCGTCTCTACGCCCAAGTACTTTCGTTTTCCCATAGTACGGAGAGCAGCCAGAGTACTTCTACTCAGGATAGAATTCGTTGCACGTACGTTACTCAACGGTCCTTCGATTGGCTACTCGTTAAAGGTCACAATTCCATCGGTATCTAATTGTAAGTGCACATTGGTACAAGTGTACTTTCTTGTATAATTAAGTGCATCCATAACGTATTTCTTTTCAATTAGTTCATCGGCTCTTATGGTTAATGTCAAAGTAATATACTAGACAGACGCCACTCTTGCCTGTACTGAGAGTCATTACCATTAATATTATTATTATACGTCAATTAAAATGTTGCTAACTATCTTTGACAATTTTTCAAATAATTATTCAGAAGCACCGAACCGTCTAATTAAACGTAATTTATTGACGCCTAAAAGTAATAAAAAATTTCGTAGGCGAATTAGGTAGGCGACCTTAGACCAGACCATTTTGAGTAATGGAGAACAAATATTGGGAATTGATTATCGGTCGGTGTTTGCATACAATATTAGGATAATTATATTCAGAAAAATTGTAGCAGACGTCAATGCAGATGACTCGGTTGTTCAAAATATATATTTTAGACGTTGAGGAATTGCGTTTGTAGTTTTGTTTAAGTTTTCAAACAAATGTTTTACCTCGATATTTAAACCAGCTTGGAAAAATACAGTAGAGACTGATTAAGTAATAATTTTTTAGATTCATTAATTGACAATGTAACTTTATGGTGGTCACAACCCGAATCTGAATATTTATCTTAAAAATTTTACAATGTCCCACGGACGTCCCGTGAATGTCCACGCGAGACTTAACTTACCATATACGCGACTGTTCAGCGAGAAAGTTCGACGAACTCCTTCTGGGCGACGTTGCTCAGCCTACAGTCTGTTTTACAGTTGGTATAAATCGATGGAAACGTAACCTAAACCATTTTCGTAGGCTTCGCCCTGAACAACTTCGCCATAATCCTTGTTGCTAATTGGCTATCGTAACTGCAAAAGTCACGCGACATATACTATATTCGCGTACCCTGTGCATCGGAGTGCAAAAATTCAGTTTACGTAGGGGCAGCAGCCATTTTGAATAACGAAACATTTTCTAGGACGCATCAAAGTCAATTTAAAGACGAGGTTAGGTTGGATGATACCGCGAAAGTTATCGCGTACAGACTCACGGAAATAGTCTTGCTATTACCGAACGGTTATAATTTCGCATTATTTAACACGAGAAAATATTACACGGCTTTTTAGGTTATACGGAGAAAACGTTCTTTAATGATCTTTCTCTTTTTTATTACGCACGAACGAGACTACTAATTGATTTCATGACTTCAGTACGCGTCTCTTGGAATGCATGGAGATTACGTTTCACGAGAAATATAATCTTGGTATCCATTACTCTCGCAGATGCTATAAACAGTCAAGACAGTCAGACATACAATGAAGCCATGCAAACAGTGACGACTCTCAGTCAATGATCTCTTGGCTAGGATAAGTTGAACTTTATTATTTTTCAACGCTAACCTGATAACCTATAAGCGACGTATACTCCGCGTAAAGATAGCTCAAGGATAATTGAAAAAAAAATGACAGCACGCGCGCATAACCTTTGATAAAGAATAGCTCGTATAGCCATAATCATATTAGCGATTAAAACGTAGGTTATTTATTGTATGATAATTCCTCTCGTATTTTTTGGCCATCGGACGCAAACGAGATTGAAAATCTGTTATGATAATATAAACTAATTGTCATGCAATTGATTGCATATAAATACCTTCCTTGACTCATAAGGATTACGGCGAACGATGCCGAGATAATAAATCAGCACGCGTCAAAGGAATAGCGGATTCTCTTGCAATCCAAGCCTATATTCTTACCTGACTACCAGTCAAGCGTCGACCATAACCTGTATCGTTACAAACAAGCACAGAACCACAGACGTAAGTACGACTAGACGACTAACGGCTAAACCGGCCGACCTTAACCTACGTTCACACCGGGATCGCCATTCATAGTCTTTGATAGGAGTCAGGAATCCGAATCGGACGTTGCACCAGCCCTTTCACAACTGTCAGGTTACGATTCGTTGAAGCTACGTCAGTGTTGAATAACGACAGTCACATATCGCTACAAGTGACTGACATTTGAGGTAGGCCTGTGATTGTCACTTACGCCAAGCATATAAAAGCATTCGAAAAATGTATCTCAGTGATTGATCAGCAACGGATTTAATCTTGTTCACCACGTATAATATTACACAAGATCGTCAGCCCCTCTGTTATAAATTGTCACGATAGCTTGTAGATTATTTGTATGATTTGTGACTTTCCGTCAACTGCAGACTGGCAATTTTTCTATAAATTTGTAGGTTAACTCTTGATCGAAAATCGCTCGTGGTTCAAGTCAAAGGGCTCCGGTCACTCTCCAATCTGGCTGCTCCAGGCACTTGTGAACATTCAAGGCATTATTCATGGATCTATTCATACTTGAATGTACGTTACGTACCCCTGTGTGTAGTATAGTACTCTGGTATGTAGGTAGGTACTATGTATGCTGTCTAAAGTCTGTTGAACCGCAAGACATCAGGAAGATGTCTGGGCTAAAGAAAATGTTAAATTCTTCTGAAAAGGACCAAACAAAAATACTCACGATTTATGGAGAAGCTGGGTATCAATAAATCTTATTAAAAAATCTTGACACTATTTTTATTCTTACAGTCATCTTCCTGATCCATATGCATATGGTTATAGGCAACTGTGGTCTTGTTACGTCATAACAACACAATACAGTACATGAATCATTGGTAATGTCAATAGTACAGCATGTATACATAATACAAGTGCTATTGACTATACGGAATTGCGCAATGGAATTGCAGGCCACAGGTGGATTCGCATGCATGCCGGATAAATCATCCATAGATCACACGTAGATCAATGATATTATACCTAGTACGTGTTTCTTCGTGGCATGTCCTCTTGAGCGTTTGGCAAAACTAGTTGTACCACAAAAGCATCCGTACCGTCCAGAGTACCAACCGACAGAATGATGGAGGCAGAACAAAACAAAGAGCTTCTATTCACGTTCACAGGAAGTTCACGGATAGAAATGGCAAAAAGGATGTTGTGTGTGAGAATATACGTGCAAGAGAAAAAAGTACAGAGATGTGTTCGTAACTATGGTGGCGCGGTAATAGTACCAGGGTTGGGAGGGTAGCGGGTCGTTCAAGAGTACTAACCCAGACAGGCTGTACAGAGTAGTCTGGTATCGAGCCTCGTTGCCATGGGGATAATCTCTGGGGCCTTCTACACAAGTACACGAAACCCGGGATTCAACTGGAATTTTACCTCGCATTTGTAAGGACTCCATTTTGTTTTTTGCGTTTCTATCCATTACTCCTTTAATCCACTAGTTCCAAAATCAGTGACAATTTTGCCTTTGGTAATCCTTCGGGTTGACCTCTGATCGTTCACTTTTCTCCTTTTGAAAAATCACAGAGATTTAGGATGAAAGCTTCCTTTATTTTAACGCTCTTACTTTCAGTGATTGTTGAGATAATTTTTTTCCTGCTACTCTCTGTTATACTATGTAGATATTCTTTGGTGTGCATTTTGCTTCATACTGTGTGGACTGAGTAGACTGTACATCTGTGCGTGAGATTTCTTTTTTTTACATCCCTATTCTACCCCTTTATATCCTCTTATCAGTCATTCTGCCTTTCCTTTAGAGGGCAACTTCAATTACGACCCCTATAGTCTCGTTCAATAGACGCGCGCCGCCGTCATTTTCCTTTTTTTTTTACTTTTTATTAATCAGCTGCTCGTTGTTGTCGTATCGCGACCCTCATTAGTCAGTTTTGTTTGTCGCGTCTCGACGAGATCCGGAACGCCCACGAAGCCACGTGGAATTTGGCGCCAATCTTTTTTTTTCTGTTAGAGACTAAAGTCAAATTAATCGCAACTTGTGTTACATTTTCAAGAATTGAAAGGCAAAGTAAAATATATAATGGATTAGCACTGGCTATTCAGGACATAGCAGAAAGCACATGTTCCTAACGGGGACATGAGATGTAAAAAGGAAGCCAAATGGTCCTCAAAAATACTATTTTAAATCCAATTTCATTACACCGTAACAAGAAGGCCATTATTTCTCGCTAGTGTACTTAACCTTATTCACTAGCTGTTCGCCCATTTAAAAGTGTAAATGGCAATCAGCTGTGGTTTGTTGCAATTTCATATTCCTCAAAGAGTTTATTACCACCCGCATGAGACGACGAAACTTTTATTCCACAGTTATGTAGATATCGGCTTTAATCTACCACTGCTGAACTTAAATCAACATCAATAATATTAATTTAACGAGCTCGCGTATAGATGAGTTTTCATTAATATAAGTGTACCGCCGAGGGCACCGCTGTATGGATTAAAAACTTGTGACGTTTATTTTGAATTTGAATGACGTCCCACGGTGAATCATTTATCGTCTTTACACTTACCAGCTACATCCCAGCCGTGAAATATTCAATTTAATATTTAATGAAATTTAGTCTCAAATTTTCGTAACCGTCGCATCGATTACTGAAAGACTTCTAACGCAATTTGAATATATTGATAGTACCATACGTATATATTATTGTTCAGCGTGGTAGTTTGATACGGCAATCTTTGTTGTCCGTATGAGAAATATTTTCATGAAGATCGTACCCGCGACTTCTAAAAGTTAAGTCAAAATCATCGGGAAACTGATTCCGATACTTTTCATAGTTTTCCTGAGGGCAGTAACCCGTGAAGAAGGTTAGTATTTGCATTTCCTCGTCAGTCGGCGGTGGCGCTGGCGGCGTTTCTTTAGTTTTAGGCTCGATGGGAGCCGAACGCCTAACCAAAGGTCTTTTCTTCGGTTTCGGTGGTTCCATTATATGTTGCAATGCAGCCAACAGTCTATGCATGAGTTCAAACTAAACGGGAAAAAGATGGCCAATGAAAATTCTCTTCTACTGCTCTTAAGGTAGAATAGTTATAGAACAAAATAATGGAATAGTTCTGTTAGATGTTTTATTTTTTAATTTACTAACCTTCCTGGCTGCGTCCTCGGCTTCCCTCATGGCTTTCATTTCCTGCCGGAAACCTTCCTTTTCGCATGCCTGCACTACTTCATGGGGTAGGTTATCCAACTGCATATTCAACTCCTCATGTACCTTTTCGATTGAACGCATCATCGTGTAGCTGTCCAGGTTGGCGTCGTTTGGTGCTACACAGCTTTCGTAGGTGTCCTCGATGAAGACGCGTATATTGAGAACAGGTTCTGAACACACCAAGTTACGGAATATACCGTAGAGAAGATAATTCGCGTACTCCTCCAAACTAGCTGCTCTTGACTCCTTCCAAGAAATGGCGGCCTATAGATAAGAAACTCTCTTTTTTAAGTCGTCTGTCATATATTTTCAGTTACTTATGTCACTTTATTATAATCCATACCTCGAGATCTTCGATTCCATCAACGATCTCTCGTATTTCACTTTTGATCTGATTCTCAGCTTCCGAAATGGTGGTAGCAATGGCGGCCATGGGTCCTGCTAAAGATTCAAGGTGCATCAAGGCATTAAGATTTTGGAGTTCCATCGCCCTGAAGACCTTCAGCAGATCCTGAGGATCTTCAAAGTACAACTGAGGTGGTTCAGCGTCCGCGATATCTTGCTCAAATAATTCTGAAAAATGTATTAAAAATCGTAGAATAAAATATAAATCTGCAATCTCCACTTGTCATGTACCTATCAACGAGTCGAGGGACGCCACCTGATCCGCCATCTTGTAACGACTAAAAAGATCATCATCCTGGGCCGATACTAATTCGTTCTGATTCCTGTGCGCCAAATCATGCTGGATTCTCCAAGATAAAGGTGAGATTTGGTACAAAAATTTCTGACACATCTTCACCATCCTCCATGCCTCTTCCCAGAAGTAAACGTCCAATCTGATCTGACCATAAGCCTTGGACAATTGATTCCTGTTATCACTGCACTCATTGGTGATCTTAGTTTGTTCCTCAGCTTCGCGTAGGACCTCCATACTCCGTTCATGATCTTTAGAGAGGAATTCCTCAAACCCAGTTACATACTGTCGATACCGCCTCTTTTTCAGAGAACAAAATAAACAATATAAATTCTCAGAGAAATAGTTCAAAAAGAAATCGATGATCTACAGCATCCTCCCATACCTTTATCTTATCCAATCGTTTTTGCTCCTCATTAAATTGCTGATCTATACGTATACAGTCATCCTTCTCCTGTCCAACGAGCAATCTAGTCCTAAGGACCTCCCTGATATCGTCGACATATTTTTTCAACGATGAACGATCCTTGATCACTCTTCCACGCAATTCTGTAAAGTACTCAGGATCTATGTCCGTCATGGCGTTCGCTTTATCCATGTCCTTATGGATCTTTGCTTCATCCTCTTCAATCTCCACCTGCACCTGAATACACAAGGCACAAGGATTATCTTCAAGATATTCATCGAGTATGCAGTCTGCAAATTTCTCACAGATACGACGGTGAGTTTATCTCGTGGAATTTCACTCTCGTCTGACCGCATCGCGTTATTTTTATTGAAAACACACCTGCAGCCTTTTCAAGATGTCGCACGTGCCACGTGTCTCTTGACTCTTGCCTGTTTTGTGGCTTGTACTTTGGGGCTCGCGAAAAGCTCGCTGCTTTCGACCTTTGCAATATTGAGCATAACTGAACAAACTTGAAGTTGGTGGAATTGCATATGGCGACTGCTCGGTATTAACGTCTCTTGGTTTTCCGCAATGCTCATGTCCGCTCGTGAAGTAATAACGTGATCTAGATCAGGGATAGGAATAAGCATATATCATTTTTATTTCACAAGTAGTTAGCAGCACGAATGATGAAGAATTTATTCGCGGAATCGTTAGACGGGAAAATATTGCGTTAATAAAAAATATATTTATCTTATATGCTAAGTCTTGCTTGTTATTAATTCTTAGAATATTAAGCCTCCTTTAGCTTTTATCGATAATAAATTTTGAAAATTACCTCGGGACATTTCGTCGATGAAAAATAATTTCATTGATGGTAGGTGGTCGTATCGATTCCTTTTTCGATTTAACAGGAGGCCGAACCTTTCGAGAAATTTGTCGTACACGCGAAAAACTCGCTGAACGTGAATCGTCACTCATTGCTTCTCAAATTTAAATAAAATTCCTCAAGAGTCCCTTCAGTCCTGAAATTTGAATCAATCAAATTTTTATAAGCATATCAACAAATTATTCTGTATTTTAACACGTCAAAATCACATCAAACCATCCGTAGTCGAGTCGTAACATCGGTTCGACTTTGAAGGGTCATCTTCTTATGGATTGACGCATAATTGAGTCCCCTAAAGTTAAACTGATGTCCCAACCTGATTACGGTTAACGTGTATAGAAAATATTTTTTCCAACCTGTACCTAGATTCAACACATAAAGGATGTCCAATGAAATTTATAAACATATTCGGGTACACGTATTTAAATAAGTTTACAGACCAACAGTCATGCTAGGACAAATTTCTAATTTAAAAATTTTCGTTGCTCCTGACAGTAGTTCCCGTGACAGTAACCAAGTTTGGCAGGGACTCCAATTTCTAATATCAAATTCGAAATCGTGTTACGCGCCTTCGTACTTCACCTTGTCCTTCTTGCTTGCCAGAGGCCATCTTTTTTTTCTTTCTAACCTCTCGATTCCATGTGGCGTGTACATACATACGCAATATACGCACAGAGAACGAAGATCAGGCTACATATTCAAGCAGGATTCACAGCTACGTATATGGAACGTCAGAAAGTTTGGGCGGGTTGGGTCCCCTCGGGCTGCTTTCTCTGGGTCCTCCGATTACACGTGCTTGTCTTTTATAAATATCGCGTTATCTTTGCCCGGCCGCCATGCTATCCCCGCGTATTATCCTTACCGTACGTATATACGCGCGCTCTCCTAAGTTCCTCGGCTATTCTGCTCCACATAACCTTCTTTTCCTATCTAATACAATACGACGATTAGATTATTTTATTGAAAGACACATAAAAAGAAATCAACGAAAGATTGCCTACGTCGTAAACACGCATTACGGACGTTAACTGACTCACGCCGTGTATATATACCCAGTGTAATAAAGTACGTGAAATTTACGAGAAAATTAAGTCTGCCGGAGCCACGTAATTTTTTGTGAATTGTTTTCCTCAAAATTAAATATATTTTCAATTTACCACGTATCACTTCGTGCTTTATGAGATCCTTCAGTCATAGAATCGGTCTAAGGCTTTTACCGTTGAGGTTAGTCATTGCCATCGTATATCTACTGTTAAGGCGCATCGCTATAGGGCTTGCGACACTTTTGGACCGCACGACTAAATTAGTCGGGTATTTCCCCGTTAGTCTCTCTCTTTCTCTTGTCTTTCCTGTTTTCGAAATTTTCTCGATTTTCGAACGGGAACTGCGCCAATGACGTCACTTACACACGGTACGTGCGAACAAAGGATATTTACGCGAACATTTTTTATTGCTAGATCAGACGGTCGTCTCTATTATTTTTTTTTATTCTATGCTTGACTCCTCAGCTGTTATACGATCTTTAAGAGCGTCTATCAATGTCGCAATGAAATTGATAGTAGTGCGGATTTATAGTGTCCATAATAATAATGGTACTGGCTAATCAGACCGGCGATAAAGGTGCGTTTACATCAAAAGCATTTATTATATATTGTATATAAGCATATAAATATACATGCGTTCTTGAAAGAAAATTTATACTACGTACATAAAAGTTCGGTAAACCGTACAGTTTATGGTTGTAAATAAATTTTTTTTCATACTCAGGATGGAAACCAGCTCTACGCGGTTTACCAAGAAATTTTCGAAAGTCCTTGTCAATAAATCGAGACAAGATCGTTAAAGTCAATCGAAAACGGAAAGCGTGCGAAAACTGAGGTGCAAATAAATAACGGAACTTAGGACGTAGGAAAGTATCGTTTAATGGATTAGAAATGATGGCTGTCACATTGATCTTATTTACTTTAGGATGATGCTCGTTACTTTTTTTTATCAGCTTCAGGATGCATATATCTGAATAAGTATTCGAGAAAGGCGAACGGACGACCCTCTTGCAAACATCTGGGCAAATGGGCCACTACCGATTTTACCACACATGCACTCGTTTAACGTACGTCGAAGATGCGTCGCGACGTGTTCATACGGGTGCGTCTTGAGGAAGACGTGCATCTTTCCTCCCTCGTGTTCCACATGGTTTCACGGATCTTCCCAACCGGATTGGCGGGTCAATAAATATAAAAAATAATTTCAGGATCCGAACCGATTAACACGTGGTGGAAAATTCGTGAGACTTTGCCGTCGTTTCTGAATGAATAACTAGGTTCACGTGCCGTATATCATGTATATACAGGGTGAGTCGTTTAAGTTGGCACAAACGAATATCTCGGAACAGGAGCATATTACGAAAAAATTGTTCGAACAAATTTCGTTTGGTTTCGAGGGGGAAAAAAATGCTGTACCGTTATTTTTTATTTGCGGTCGTTTTCAAGGTTTTTCTTAGGTTAACTCTGGTTTTTTCATTGGGAACCCATATTTTTTATTGCAGATTGTTACGCTGTATGAAAAGCCAATTAAATTTTGTCTGAAATATTTTTTAATAATACCAGTATATTCAATGTTATTTCAACATGAAGCGTAGCCCCCCGGGATTATTAGATACGAGATTTTGTAGATATGAAAATCGAAAGAGAAGAAAAATGGTAATTATTGTTTTTTTCTTGGGTAAATAACCTATTTATTGTTAATATTGCCACATAATATTATAATAACTATTCAAAATGGTATCCTTCAACATCAATGCATTTTCGAATTCTCTTGAGTTAGAAGAAAGTCTTAATTAATTTTTTTCTTCTCTCGTTGAAAATACTGATCCTATTAAAAAAATGTTTCAGACAAAAGTCAATTGGTTTTTCGTACAGCATAATAATCTGCAATAAAAGATATAGGTTCCTATTTAAAAAAGCCAAGTTAACCTTCGAAGGACTTTGAAAACCGCCGCGAATAAAAAAAAACGGCACAGCACTTTCTTTCCCCCTGGAAACCAAACGAAATTTGTTTGAACATTTTTTTTTCGTGAAACGCTTCCTTTCTGAGATATTCGTTTGTGCGAAGTTAAACGACTCACCCTGTGTATATATTCTGCATCTTGTTCTTTCTTTATTATTGACAAACGAGAAACATCTGGCGCAACTACTTTTACTTGTGTGACAAAAAAAAATTGTCCCGTAGATGGTAATACAGAGCACTTTATTTCCTTTAAAAAATCTAAGAGTCTTGATTTACAGCCGTGATAACAAATTGATAGATACGGCAACATCGTTTTGCAAAATTGTTAACGGATTTTATTATAGAAAAATGTTTTATGTCTATACCCACTTAATGATAACTGTACAGATTATTGGTATTGTAGGTCTTAAACGGTGTAAGCTGTGGCATAGTTAACAAGGATAGATGAATAGTACTAATACTGTTACAGCATTTCTCCGCCTGGAGTCATACATAGATTGTACATATGTTACATTCGTATACAACATACGTGACTATATATGGCACATAAGCTTGGACCCAGGTCGCACATTGCTGCCGTGACGACAAGCTGACAGAGATTTAGGATGGTCGTTTAAGGGGCCGGAAAGTGGTTTCCGGTTTACGCGTGACAATATACTTTTTTTTATTTCTGCCGGGTGACAGGGATAAACCACATCCTCCAATTACTTATAAATCTCTCTATCGGAAAGACTCTTGTTTTTCAGAAATCATAAATATAAATTGTACGATGTACACCGCAGAAATGTCCAAACGATAATTTCATGCGCCATTCCGTTGCAGTTCCTCGTGTTTGCACAGCTTGGAAATTGCTGACGAAACAAAGAGTCTGCGAAACGCAAGTCGAGCGCAGTTGGTAACTATTGCGAACAGTGGTAAAAAAAAGAGATTCATATTCGAAAGGAAAAACAGAATTGATTCGTTAGAAAGAAATAATCGGATTTGAATATTTTTCCATTTCGTTAGAAAATAAATATTGAAATCGAGCTGTTTGAACTGCTCGCTATTTATATGAAGTCCATATAACTGCTTTGTTGAACTTATCGTAGCTATGAAAAGATTTTGGATGCAAATGGAAATTTTCCAAAATAACGCTTCATTTTCAAGCACGGTTTACTCGACTAACCGTTGCAGCAGATCTTGGCGCATCTTTTAAAGCGTAAACTTGAGAGAGTTTCTATTTTCAACGTAAACGTCCCAAAGACGAGGGTGAGGTGTGAAATAAATGGAGCACGTTGCTTACTCACCCTGGAGCTTCAGTCCTGCAGTGTAATTGATCCTAAGCAAAACAATCCTCAAAAAATCAAGGACGACGTTAACCAAGTGGATGCGTCCACTTAATAAGGTTAATACAATTCTTTAATAGCTTGATACTTCGGTCGAACAATACTGCTATTGACTTTGGTATTGACTTGACTCATTGTACATTTTTATGTCACTTTTTAATTACTCCGTAAGAAACTTCAAACAATCGTACTGTTGGATATTACAGATTATGGGGTAATATCTTCTGGATACTCGTAACCTATTGACACAGTAATGGCGACTGACGCGCTCGTGTTTCCATGGCTTACGGCTGTTTTCCTAACCCGATGCTCGTGTCAGGTTTGTTATGTATATTTTTCTGCTCTAGGTAACGTATCTTGTTTGACATGCGCTTTGTGTTTTATCGTAACTACCTGCATTTCAATTAGATATTGTCTGGCGCATCTAATTGCAGGAGGCAGTCACAAGGAAAGGAAAGAATTGGATACTGTTAAGGAATAACAAGAAATTTGAGAACAGATGCGGCATGGAGTTCTAGAAAAGAAGTATGTTTTATTAAAAACAAATATACGATTAAGATCTTAGTCGATAAGATTATTCTGTGGAAATTTACTACTTGAAAACCAAGTAGAATTACAGATTGGTATCTACATTATATTTTGACGTAATGGATCTACTATGGAATTTCATTACGTTTCAAACTATATCGGAAAGTATGCTTCAGATATCTATTCATTAGGAATGTCACGTTTGTATGTTTGTATGATGACGCTTGATGTTTGTAAAGTACTGTAGACGCCTGTAGGATGAGACTTTGTGTATCTTTTATATTGGAGTGTAAAGCAGGTTGCATGCTCGTAGGGGCTCCAAATTCTCATTCGTGAAAATTGACATCAGTCCCCGCGTTTCTTTAATTTCCCTCGGGTGTCATTTAGTCATAAAAAAAAAGTGAAAAAGTTTTGCGTCATGAATAATATTGCAGCGCCTATAGAATAAATATTGTTGAGGTAATTGCGTTGAGTGTGGAGTCGTTGATCTTCTTGCTCTCCTTATGAGATAAAGCATATATTTTATCGTTATCTTTTCTTTTAGTTTTTCGCCTTATGTATTTTTGAATGACTATATTATAATTTGAATAATATAATTACTTGCGTATAATTAATATATTCTTGTGTATATCAATTATGGCGTGTATCGCTAATAACCTTCGATTATTGATGCGACATTCAAATATTTAAAAAAAAATTATGACGTGAAAATGCGATAATAATCGTCAATGTTTCATTCATCGTGCTAAAGAAAGATAGATATTTAAATTAATTTTAATGAAATTTAATAAATAAGATAAATATTTCATTCCTGCGCTACCAAGCTCTAAGCGGGCTTGACTCTACGGCACACCACACTTGATGGTGTAGAAAAGCTTTCAAATCGAAAATGTAGCAGGCTATCCGTTATACACGGGTAAAAAAATTCTGTTGATCAAAAATGCTATAACTTTTTGTAATTTTCTGACAGCCGCCGTACTGGTTTTTATGTTTCGTAAAAGTTTTATGGATTTTCTGAGAGATGGCAGTATACGTGTATTTCTAATCTATAGAATTCAAGGATCTTTCATAAAGCGCCATCACTTTTTACGACAGGTTGGTGTACTATGTACGTAATTTAAGTGATATCTGCAATGGTAACCACTCCGATACTCGGTGCGCGTTTCAAATGGCACGTTTTGCGCCCATGAGAGAATTGGATCGTTATATTATTTCTCGGGAATAAAATGGCTAAACTCAGTTCCTATTACACACTGTGCCCATTAATTGATCAACAGAACTTGTTGGGTGTTGAAAAAGATTCGGATTCTGGCTGCGCCATTGTTACCCTTGGCAGAAATATTGTTATTCGATATAAGGTTATATATCTTTATTTACTGTAATTATTTTATTTGTATCTTTAATACAGATCATACAGATCATTCTATTTTGGTATTTTTATATATTGCTCTTTTATTTTTAATTATTTTATTCCGGTTTTTAGTTAATTTTATATATTGGACTCGAAGTAATGTTTTTTGAAATGAGCTTCAATGTGGAAAATAATCATATGATCAAATACTATTGGATTGTCTTTTAAATTAATACATTAATATTGTTCTCTTCTTTTTCAGCTACAAGATTTAAAGCAAGTTAATAGTTGGACAAGCAAGGAGCGTTTAACTACACAAGTCATATATGACCAAACAGAAAGTCGTTATGCTGCAGTATTCAATGAGAATCATGTTCGTGTTTGGTCTGATGAGGAAACGGATCTGGAGAAAGTCAAGAGATACAAGTTCAGTACTCCATTTCACACAATACTTTCATTGGAAGGACATCCGCCAGTTTTAGTTACACAAAGCGGTGCAACAGCTTCCTTAGAATGGGCATTGCAAAATAAGAAATCATGGATTAGTCCAGGTGTTCTAAAAGAAAATGAAAAAATAGTACAGTGCCAGTTAGTTGGTGTAAACAATGGAACATACCTCTGTGCTTTGACAAAAGAAAAAACAGAACTTCTGTACAATTATATCACTATCGGTTTAAAAAGGGGCACGTACCAGGAAGATCCTGATCAAATAACAAGAATAGAACTCAGACGAACTTCGGAAGATCTCATGGGACACGTTGTTATGCAAGACAAAAATAATGCATATCTATTGACTTTGTGTAAGTAACCTTGTTTTAAAAGAACTAAGAACTATGTGTCAAAATCTTTCTTTTTTTAATTGCAATCGTAACTTTAGGGTCTCATGGAAGATTATACAGGTATACACTAACAGGATCATCCTCAACTCCACCTCCTGGTGCATTAGTAACTGTCGTCACAACTGTTAGTACAAAGCATCCTGTTGTGATGACAGCTTTGAATGAAACCACTGTAGCAATCTATGGTGCAGATGAGTTAGAAGAAGGCGCTGTTCTTATGATATATAATGTGCAGTTTAAACTTGCACAGGCTGTCCAAAAATTGAAATTATACACAAAGGATGCTAAGCTGTGGAAAGTCGAAGACAAATTACTATTAGCTGCCAATAGGCACTTGGCAATTGCTCCATATAGACTCGCTCCACAGAAGATAGAAAGCCTGCTAGGGTCGTCCTTGAGATTTAAAAATAATGTTAAAGAGAGAAAAGAGGATAGTGAGGTTATGGTAGTTCACGAATCTGTGGTAGCAAAGTGGGATGATCATGTAGAGAATGCTGCAGCATTTTCATTTAAAAGACTACCCAAATCCTTGCCGAAAGAAGCTTTAACTCTTGTCAATGAAGGATTGAGCGATGCTGCCATTCAGCAAATAATAATTCCTCAACTTATCGAAAGAAAGGATATCCAGGCGATTATTTGGTGTCTTGATAATTTCAATGACATACCAGAGAAGCTACTAGTGGATCTGTTAGCGTTCTGTTTAAAAGAACCAGAACAGACTTTTACACCTGTAAAAAATGGACTAAGTGAAACCCAAATCAAAAAGTCGATATCTTTGAGAAGGAGTACCTTCCTGGACAAGATCCTTAACACGAGCTACTCTGACATTTGTTTATTATCCTACCTAAAAACCGGACTGAGTTTTAACGAGGTATTGACACTACTGCATTATTTAATTAAAAAGCTCGATAATGACACTGATGAAATTAAAGGCTCGTCTCCACTCTGTGAAAAACAGTTGATTATTTGGGCGACTTTACTGTTAGATTCTCACTATCAGCATTATCTTTTATCCCAAGGCCCAGAGATCTTAGCTCTATTTAACAAATTAGATTCCATCTTAGAAGCACGTGTAAGTAGACATTGAATAAATGTAGATATAATATATTAGAATTATTTGAGTTAACATCTTGCTTATTAGTTTCAGCTAATCGAAGAGTTACAAAATATTAGACCGATGCTGGAAAGGATAGCACAAGGCAAACCTCTAAAGCCTACATCGAAGGACTTTAATAAATTCTATTCCATCGAAGAAGTCAAGTTGTACTGAGACTCCGAAAATTCTCGCTTTGATTCCTGGCGAGAATTCTTAAATATTTTAAAACACCCAGCGAAACGGTTCCACTATTGTACAGAAATAAACAAATATATTTTATTTCTTATTAAAATAAATATTACGTATTGGATATTTAATAGCCAGTTTAAATTTCTAATCGAGACATCAAAGCTCTGCATAAAAAGCCATTGTTAGTTGTCTAATCGTTTATTTATTATTTACACAATTACATGAATTGCAACTGAACACGAGCCATTACCACGTCGAAGAAATAACGGGGTTTCGCGTTCTTGACTCCTGTGATAAATATGCTGATTTTTTTTTAGTTTTAGTACTAAGGATGTCGGAATGTTAGATTCTAAGATCTAACTCAGTTGATCAACATGTGGGACAGTTGAAAGGTCACCAATGGCCGCCAACGATGGTTTGCCACTGAGCTTACAAAGTACCTAGAAAGCAGAAAGAAAGCAAATCTTTAAAATAATTTTAAAAAAGAGAAAATCTAAGCATTTATAAAGTGTTTATGAATATACTGACGCTCTTAACATCGGACGCAGAAATCTTATCAATCTCAGCAGCCATAGCGACGACCGACGCTGTGCGTCCTTTGAGTAGTGCATGTTGCCCAATTCCCTCCAATTGTGAAGAAAGATCCTCAGCTGCGTACAAAATCGACGCTTTGAGCGCTGTCTTTCCACGAGTAATATCGGCGTCAGTCAGATTAGGAGACTTCAGCCATTTGTACGCAGCAGTTGTGAGCTAAAAGATTGAACCACTTTTTCAAATGCAGCTTTCATGAAGATCCAGGTGATCTTCATACAATATAACATTTCTTTTGCTTTTTTTTTCTATATTACATACCGATCCAGCAACGTTGCGTGGTGCGGAGAGTACAAAACCAAACAGACCAGAGTCAGAGTAGTTAGCATTGAATGCAGTAATAGCAAAAGGATCAGAACCAGCTGCAGATGCGACGCTTCTGATCAGGGGGGCACTACTGGATCCCCATTTGACGTGGGGACCAGTACCAGCAGCGTACTGAAGAACGGCTAGTGCAAGAGCATCCTTCTCCTTATCAAGTCCAGCACCCTCGACTGCCACAGCTACACTGGCTAGCTGCGAGTTACGTTCTTTGCGCATTTCACCCCCCATATATTTAGAGGGTTCGGAATTGCTGTCGCGACCAGAAACCTGCAGATTTTCTGCGAAGCTAGTGAGCTCTTCGAGGGAAACGCCGGAACCGACCACAGCGCATCTGTTTCCGGAGAACCAGGTGCTGACAAAGTGCTGAAGCTGTTAGAAAAGCATTAGGTTCAATATTTATTGTTGGGTTATGTATAATAAACTCAATTATGTTTTCTTACAGACTCGCTGCTGATCTTGCCGATTTGACGCTTTGGGCAGTAGAGAGAATATCCAAGACCCTTGCGGTAGGCAGCTTTGTGGAGCAGTTCAATGACTCTGGTGGTTTCTGGGATGCTGGATAACTCATATCGTAACCTTGCAGCCTGGTCAGAGATTTCCCATGGTTTGAAAATTTGATGGGTTGCGACGTCTTCCAAGAATGTCAAAGCTTGACCACTGTGGGTAATTAATATTAATTTGATAATACGATAAAGACTGTTTATTGTATGATTATTGGGGTATTCTTTAGATAGTTGATGACTTACAGATGGTCACGAGTGACCTGCAACGTGTAGGCAATACTTTCGCGGTCGGCCACAGCAGTTAGGTTTCCTCCTATCTGTTGAATGTTCCTGGTGATGCCAAAAGCAGTAGAGCGGCTTGTCGTCAGGCCTGCAGCAATTCGGAGCACATGGGAAATACCTTGCGTGTCATATGTTTCATTGCGAGAACCAGCCCTGCAGATAATAGAGATGTTATAGTCACAAAGTATGGTTTTGATCAATTTTAGTTGGTAGAATATTCTCGTTACCTGAAAATCACAGAAACCTGAGAAACCGGGCTATTGCTGTCAATGGCAGCTACAGTAATCTTGTTTCCCAGTACCTGAGAATCAGGTGTTGGATTCACAACACTTTGAGCTGCAGCTGCAGCAGCATAGTGCCTCACCTAAAGAGTGAAATTTCAAAAGTTTTAATTTGTTAATAAGTTATGTCATTAGTATGAGAATAATTAACTGATATACATTGTAACAGTAAGTTTTATCCAAAAGGTCAATGACAGCCTTGTCCTACCCAATCACCGAACCCAATTCTGTCACATACTTCACAGACAGATTGCTACCACAAAATGCTACTTTCTGTTAGTTCACTCAAAGGCAAATGTCAAACATTGTAAAAATGTGTTTTTAAAAAATACCCTTGGAAAATAAGTATTACGAAAAGAGTAAATCAAGTAGTATATACGATAATCAATGGATTTGAGCCTTTACATAACACCCCATCAAAAGCGATTCCAAAACCCGATCGCAGCTGCTCGCATCTCTAAAAATCTTAATATATTTTTTATTAGTTAAAGCGTATCAGTAAAATTGAGCTTACCGTAGCATTACGCAAAAGAGGGGCCCGTACCACCGACGAAGCCATTTTTCGTGCTTTTCAGGGAAATCTTAGACCACGAAGACCCTGTGAAGAGGTCTGCTACGGCAAAGCAAAACGATCACTAGGTGGCGCCACTATACATCAATTTAAAAGTTGCCCGGGAAGATTCAAAATCAAACTTATTTTGTACAGCTCTCTGAACAATATAAGGGAAAACAGGTCAAAGTAAAGAGCATGTATTAGAGATCCTAATGCGTAAAATGAAAGAACACATTTTGGGAGAGAATATTATTTTGGTCTCTTTAATCACTGTTTGCATTCTATCGGTATCACTTACAATTAATAAACCTGATATAAATATATCCTGTGCCGCGTTTTGTACTCATAAATATTATTCCTTTGAGTTTTTGTTTCATTTTTATTTTTCTTCTTCATCATCTTCAGAATATCATAAATCTTCAAGTATACTTTTCACTTTTCTTATCTTTTTTTTTTCAATTATAGTTAAATCTAGCGTCAAATATGCACAATATACAGAATATAATTATTTAAACGAGGTTCACGTTCAACATTTATGCCTAAATAAATAAAAACAGATAATATCACACTGAAATGGATGAACAGAGTTATTTCCATGATAGTAATGAATAGAACAAAAATTCGATCAAAACAAGAAGGATCTTCCAACACTCGGAAAATTGCTTCGAAAGAACTTTCTTCGAAAAAACTATTAAAAGTACAAGTAATGTTAAGAGTGCACTTCGATAACCCAAACTTAAGAAATAGATTAATAGAAACGTATAAAAGCCAATAATAATATGAAATTCAAATAAATATAATAATAAATCTAAAATTTGATAATAAGTGAAGTCGAAAGATGCGTCAACACACGCAAAAGAAATTAAAAAAAATTAATTATCAGAATAAGCTCCTTATAACAATTAAAAATTGTATACATAACAACGAGCGCCTCGCAATTTGGCACAAATGTTACAATTATTTTAGATCTTTGGTTTCAATAGATGGCGGATGGGTATAAATCCGATGAGAACTTGGAAGCTATACTTAAAATGCCAGCAAACTTTGCAAATGAGTAACAATTACATGCTCGTATTAATAAATCCACAATTAAAATAATTGTGTGATTGAATCCTCTTAATCGATGTCCAATAACAATTAAACTTGAATTAGCCATTCGCAGCTTTAATGAATTTGTTAAAAGCTGTATTTACAGTTTAATACTTGGCATCGAAAGCTCATTCACAAAGTTCACTGTATGACTTAAGAAAAATGTATTAAATAGCTAAATATAACCGTTACATTCATTGAAGAAACTGTGTATTCTCATAATGACTAGAATTGTAAATGAACATTGTGACCCGTTTATAGGTCATCATGCAGAATATATTTACTCTTATAAGCTACCGTTAGGCATCCCGATTTGGAATTATCTCATAATCTACAGGATCCCGGGTAGCAATATTCATTCAATTAAAATAATACAAGTAATTGTAGTGTTTTTCTGTGTTCACAATTAAAAGTTTAAATAAATCTTTACGTACAGACTTAAATTATCCTGTGTACTCATAAAAAGTAGCGAGAGACCTTTTGTATCTACATGTTCAAATCGAAAAACAGTAAATAAATCATCGTTCTCTTGCTTTTTCGCGTGAATTTCTTTTAGTCTTGTCTTTTTCAAATTGTAATTATATATTTAGTCACTCGCTAGTGCAATTATATATGTATGATCACAGAACAGCTCTCATTCCCTGTACGTTTAACTAATTTCGATTTTGTGCCAGAAATATTAATTACATTGTTTCTCTTCGTTTCTATCAATACTTTCTACGCTGTCTTGATTTCTTATATCGTAATACATTTGCTATCCGGGATTTTTATAATTGTGTAATACAAGAAATTCAGGCTGTTGTCACGTTACATGGAGTATCAGCTATAGTTTTTTTGTTTTAGGGTATCATCCAAATCACATATCCGAAATAGAAGAATATAGGCTAGAAAGCTAAGTAACAACTTTTCTCCTAAGGGATTATCACGGTCGCGGCCATTGGACTATGACTGTTTTTAATCCATACTTTTAAAAATCTGCTTGTCGTATCTAATACGAGTACAGTGGGTTACTGCGTACTTACGTAAAACGTGAAATAAAATAACAAATGCATTCTTAAAGGAGCTTCAAGGAGAAGTTAATAACTGCTAAGTGTAAACTTAATCAATTAATGTATATCATAATTTAAAAGGTGTTTAAAGCCTGGAAGAGTGAGAATTGTACTTGGTATCAATGGATTGTATTAGACTGATAATCTTCCTACTAATTATTACTCGTTTCAAACCACTCACAATGAAGAGTGTCCTAATCGAGTAGGATTAATAAGTTGTGCACATAATATTATCGGTGTCACTTGACACAGGTGAAATTGAACTTCTAGTTTGCACGATGCTTTTAAGTATACTGTGAAATAAAAGCTAGGATTTAAATAAAATTGTATATAAATTTAAATTATCTTGTGCAAGTAAAAGAAGATGCTCTCGACAAAAACTTTGATTAAGTTTCATATGTGCACAAGAATGATAGAGAGCTTGCATATACTTACTTAAACACCATACGTATTGAATCAACATATTTGAAATATTCAATATAGAGATTATGTCAAGCAACAAATGACATCTATACATTCTCATCGACCCGGTAAGACTATAAGAAAATAAGTAAATCAAATATTCATTCTTAAAAGAGCTGCACAATTCTACGTTCCTCGTCTTGATCGCACTTTCCCATGCTTGAATTACTTAACTCACAACTGTACAGATGACTAAAATAATAACGATTAACTGGAACTTAATTGCCATTTAGTTTCTAATAATACCCAGAATAATGATGATAACCAGGTCTCGGAGGATGATACGGTGTTGGGCTTACGGGATAGGTCGGATTGTATCCTGGAAGCGGCGGCGGTGGTGGTGGTGGAGACAATATTCGACCCTCGACAGTGTCGGGAACAACGTGTGGCGTCGAGGATCCTGGAGGTTGAGGACTAGCTATCATACGTGCACCAGTGCCATGTAGATGATGAGATCTGGAGAGGCTTAAATCAACACTGTGTCTCCCACCAGGTGTGAGATCCAAACTGACTACCCTCAGAACGTCACTATGAGGATAGGGTGGCGGTGGTGGAGGTGGTGACATAGAGTATCCACCAGTTCTACTCAGATCAACACTTTGTCTTTCAGTAATCTCATACAAATGATGATGATGGTATCTTGTATTCTGCACTTGAGCACCAAAGCTATGGTGGAATCCTCTTGCAGACATGTCAAGACCTTGGAGTTCACCGCTGTTCAATACCAGAGGCTCGAAATTGGATCGTTCTCTGGTGAAGTCTGATTCTAAAGAATCATATTTATACGACGTGGAGAGATCAAGCTGAAGGGCCTTCTCCTTGACGGATAAGCTTAGATTCTGCGCCACGGAGTCACCCTCGTCGCTGGAAAGGTTATCCGTAGGAACCTGATGGTGATGGTGGACATCCTGATATCGTGGATTTGGTGTAGCTGCAGGAGAAACTAGATCCTCTTGTTGGACATGAATGTAATTGCTGGGTGAGGACACTCGAGGTAGATCCTCGTGATGTAAATATTGTTCAATATTATGTGTCCTGGCAGCATTTATATAATCTACAGGACGATGAAGATGGTAGTCCATGTGCAGGTGGGTAGGTGGCGAATGTCTGTTATCCGGAGTCGGTGCAGGAGATATTAGTTCTTCTTGCTGCTGTATGTATGAATCGAGATGACCTTCTGGTGATCTCTGCGGCATCGGGGACTGTAACTGCGTTGATATAGAATAGAGATTAGTATCCCGGTCATTATCCTCGAGCATAGGACTGCTAACTGCGCCTATATCTCTTTCCGCAGCATCCAGGGCGGCTTCTACGAGTAAACTTGCATTGGAGCTTTCTGTCCTCCTATAAACGTTCAGACCCAGTTTACTCTCGTCGATAAGATTCTGAGTCGGCGTTGGCGCAGACTTCTCCTCTTCGTCCTTTCTACTCTCTTCAAACTCATAAACATCTGCTGAAACTTGTGCAACTTGCAGTTGACTCGTCGATATATTCGAAGGAACAGGCGGATTAAATTCACCCATCCACTTTTTACTGCCTTTACTCTGTAACCTTGATGTCCCATAAAGATCCACGTCGGTACGGACAGCCTCCAGGGTGGATTCCATTGTTGTTGGTACCGGTATGCTGGATTGTGATGTTGATGATGCTGGTGGTGGTGGTGATGATGATGATGGATGATTTTCGCGATCCATTTTAAAATTGCTAGTAGCATTTGAATTATTTTGAAATTCTATGATACTGGGATGATTCGAATTAACTGATGTTTCGGTTTTCAAACTGTTTTGTGAACTACAGTCATCCAACGATGGGAGGCTATTGCTGTTATCCTATTGGAAATACAAAATTGGAAATTGGAAATATTTGTAAAATTATCTGTATAAAATTATGATCTGTACCGACCTGGGAGTTTCTCCTGTTTAACCGGGGTGTCTTTCCACGTCCAACATCTTCCACAAGACCTCCGCTGTACGCATCGAAAGTATACGCAACGGACCTTTCAATCTTGGGCATCATTTCTTCCGTGAGACCGTGCACCTTTTTATAATGAAATTGCAAGCACTGTTTCGTCGTAAAAGCTGCCTTGCAACCATTCTCCTTACACCTAGAGAAAAAAAATTCAAGTTCAGTTAATCCGTACGAAACAAATCATAGGGCAAATTGTAGAAGATTTTTACTTGAATGGCTTAACTCCACTATGAGTCAACATATGTATCTTCAAGTTACTTTTGTTCTGAAACATTTTGCCACATCGATCACAGGTGGCTGCGCCTACGACGTCCTTGTGATGAACTTCCTTCATGTGTCGTTGAAGAGCGGCACGTGACCCCAGGAGTTTCAAGCACGACTTACATTGAAATTCTCGTAATACTTCGGACATATCTGTAATATTAATGGTTACAAATTTTGTTTTTATCAGTTCATTAAATTCTATCTCACCACTGTGCATCCTCTTGATGTGTACTTTCAGCTTCTGCGGCTGACAAAATTTTCTACCGCAAAAATCGCACAGCGGTCTCGATCGCTGTGGATTCTGTGCGCATCCATACGTCCTGTGCATCTCAAGGTAATTCAGTCTTAAGAAGAATTTTTTACAATACTGACATTGGTAAGCGCCTCGACCTGCATGCAGCTCAGCTGCGTGTTTCATAATGTTATCTTTACCCAAAACAGCTGCACCGCATACCTTGAACAAGAATAATGTACGTGGATGCACGATCTGCTATATAAATGTAAACTAGAAATTCTTTTCTAGAGATACTGTTATCGCGGAGAAGCTCACGAAAACAAAGTTTATATGGAGACATTATTTAAATAATTTATTACCTTGCAGTGGTATTTTCGAATGGTAAGGCTGTAGTTGGTGTCATGAAAAATACAACAATGAAGGCGATAATATATAGGATGCATGAAATTTAAATTGCATCCTCCGCAATCTATGAAAAAGAAAATACAATGTAAGTGGTCGAATTTATAGTCATTCATTCAAATAATATAAAACTAGATTTACTTGTTTTATCTATTTTGTTCTTTCGAGTCCATGCAGAAGACTGTGACTCAGCCCAATAAGTCAACTCCATTCCACAGGAGATTTTCTGTGTTGTAACTAAATACAATTCGCCATGTTTTGTTACAACTGCTACGCTTCCTTCTTTTCTTGTTTCTGCAGGTCTCATATATCGAATCCAATTACTCCTTAAAGGATTGGTAGTGCTTAGATATGAAGTTTTGCCATTATTGTCTATCTGTAAGATGGTAGAAATGTTGTTAGTCCGTAATTACCGTATGGATAGGAATTCATGAATTATTTTTTAAGGAAATTCATACCTCCCATATATGTCTCATTGAAAAATCATCTGGAATATCCATTTCCTTCACTGGTTTTCCCACTAGAGGTCCAAGTTTCGAAAACTTTGGTACAACACCCTTTGCATAAATGCCAAGACCATGATCAGAATTTGCTGTTTTCAATTCGAAACAATCAGGCAGAGAATCTCGTGCGTAAAGCGGTCGATCTGAATCAAGAACTAATTGTTTTTCCTCACTCTCCACTTTAATCTTCGGCTTATACTGTTCCATGGAGAGAGTCTCCTCGTCGGATTCAAAACCATCATCAGAAGTTCTCCCATATCCTTCTGACATAGGATCTTCAGAATTAGCAGCCCTTGTTATATCTGCATTGTCTTTGTGCCTGTCTAACCACTTTTCATAAGTTATGGAATCCGGAATTGTGTAGTGTGGCACTGTGAGAGGACATGCATCACGGAGATGCGTATCCATACAGTCTTGACAGAATTTTATCTTAATGGCGAATCGTTGTGGTTCACTTAACCCGCTTTCCTGGTTCAGATCATTGGGTAGCACATCGGGCACTATGGGAATTGAATCATTGGTTATTGGGGTTGATGAACGTGTTTCCTCATGGATAACAATACCATCCTGTGGTGCTTTGCGAACATCATGGTGCTTTTTGTTCTTGTGTTCACCGGTATGTTTGTGCTTCTTCTTGCGGTGCTTGTGCGTAAATTCATTGGTTGTTCCTTCAGCTGAATCTTTTACAGTTGCGGTGTCATTGGTGTCATGTCTAAAGCGTTTTCGCTTCTTCCGTATCTTCCTGTGATCATCAGCCTCCTTTAGTGTTTCCACTTCCTCTTTGAAGCTTTCAGAACCTGTGACTGGATCATCATCATCATTCTCTTCGCAATAGTCTGAAGTTTTATTTTCAGCACTATGAGTATCAGGTAGCTGTGCATCGTTGGAATTTTCTGTAGATACTTTGTTTCCTTTGGTCTCTACTACTGCCTCCTGGTTCAAGCACTTAACCACGGGACTTCTTATACTGTCCTCATATTCACTTATCGTGTCAGACTTCTGAACATCCTCATTATCTCTTTCTTCACAGGTTGCATTCCGATCTTCCACAGTCTCGGTACTATCGCTTTTCTTCTTATTTATATCCTCTATATAGTCTACAGTATCTATCTTGTCAGTCTTTGACGTGGTGGACTCTGCCTCTTTCGCAGAGACCCTCAGATGTTCTACTAATAATTTCGATTTGGTGTCCACACTGTTTCTACGAGATTTCTTATCCTTATCCTTGTCAGCGGTTTTTGTCTCATCACCAGATGGAGTCGCCGTGTCGGCCTCGTTAACCTCTGTCTGAGCAACATCCTCCAGGTTCTTCGAATGCCTCCTCTTTTTACGCTTCTCCCTATGATGTTTTGCTTTACTTTTGTGGTGCTTGGTCCTTGTGCTGCGCCTAACAGCTATCTTTGCTACATTTTCAGCAGTATCCGATTCTACAGTCTCTAATGCATCGGTGGAAGATGCAACAGGATCTGGTGTTGTGGAAACACGTTGTTTCCTTGGACTACGCCGGAGAGGTTCCTCTACATCTAGTGCAGTCTCTTCAGTCGTGACCGCTTCCGACTCATTTTCCTCATCCTGGTTTGCCTTCCATTCATTAGTACTACTGCACTTATCATCTTGTCTATAAAATTGAAATTTCATTATAACATGTGTAAAGTAATTCTTACATACATCATATAAATAAAACTGTTGTGTTCAACTGCATAATCAAACCGTAATATTAATTAAGCAATAAAGATATACAAATTTGAAT
Source organism: Trachelus iudaicus (assembly GCA_030142595.1). NCBI lineage: Eukaryota > Metazoa > Arthropoda > Insecta > Hymenoptera > Cephidae > Trachelus > Trachelus iudaicus. The sequence goes on along the minus strand of JARQTH010000472.1, from coordinate 1,122,270 downwards.
CAAAAATGAATTTAGAGTATAAATCGTTAACTTTCAATACATTTTCTCAATATTATAATAAAATTCAACTATACCATAGAAATTCAATTTAAAAACTAATAATGCCAGACGGGAAATCCCGCGTTTTCATACACCTATCGATTAGGACCTCCCGCCGCTCGCCGGGCAAGATGGCGATAATACAAAAACATCAAATGACAGTAGAGGGGAAGTCCCGTGTAAGTGACAGCTCTCCCTCCCATGTGGACGAGGATGAGGCCCAAATAAATGACAAATGTTTAGTCCCGTACGGAACATACCTGGCGACAGACTCTGCTAAGTTGAGTAAATATTCGGCGAGATCCTCGTCAGTTTTCAGTCCTAGACGCTTTTTAAGGGAAAGCCAGCGTCTACCATTCGCAACACCAATATGAACGTTACGAAAGTGCTTCACTTTGACTTCAGGAGACACAACGGGATCACACCCGTGAGTCCGTCTTGTTGTTCCTGATTCTTTCACATGCCTCGTACTTTTCTTGGGCATTACTTACATCCTAAGTCCGCCGATATTAAAGCGGCGGAATCGAAGGGACAGAGAGACGCGCACCGATATTATCCTATCCTCTTTATGCTCACCACCCGACCATCACCACCCACTCCGTCGCCCTCGCCTCCTCGTGCACCCCGCGTCATCAGGAATATCCTGTTTTATCGATCCAGACTTTGCCTTCCAACACGCCCTCAGCCTCCCAAATTTTACCAAGGCTTCACTACACGACCCTCTGCTGTGCTTTGTATAGCTTTGTAGACAGGAAAATTATATACATAGTACATACTTTCAGCCACCGTTCACACGCATTCTGTCCGCAGTGATAAAACTTAAGTCCTGTCCGCAAATATATCTTCGTTGACAGATAAACCTGAATGAGCGAAACATATATTTTGATATAAATAGCGTGTTTAATTAATTAATTCTTCTCGGTAAGCTTCGTAATACATTCTACGATTAATTTATGACGTGTATATGTAGCTACTGAATATTTTTATATTATTATATTTGGCACAGTGATTAATGAATTTCAGGCAAGTTAAAATGGCGCATTTTTTTGGTTGGCTGATAAAATGTAGTTGTGTGTACTTGACTTTATAAATTTCATTTTGACGGAAGGTGGCAGCACTGTCGCTTTTAACGAGTGGAGGAAGATCTTGTGAAAATTCGACTTTACGTCGACTGCTACCTCTTCGGCGGAGCCATATTGGTCTTCCGTGAGCCTTTTGGAGCATTGTTGGATTGGGTCACGCGAAAATGTCACGCCGAACTCTTACTGCTATAAATTGGGCCGCTCTAGCTGAGAGGGTGCCTGAAACTGAAAAGGCTGCCCTGGCCGCTTTCAGAGCCAAATCTGATCAATATCTTCGCCGGTACGTTTAAAATAACTCATACTGATAGGTTTTAGAAAATCTATGATTATTATGTAATGTCACTTTAAACTTTATAGTAATGGAAATTGGTATATAATATTTGTATATCATAAAGTTCTTTTCAGTTCTTATTATTTATGTGTATCAATTGGGTTGTCCGCATGTATATAAAACTTTGGTAGACTGCAGTTGTTGAAGTTTCTTGTGGATCTTGTAAAGTTCGACTGAATGCTCTTACATGGTTGTAATTGTATAATTTGTGGATTATATTTTTATATTTGCTTTTATTACTCAGTGTTCAAGAAAACCCAGCTGACGCACCAAAAATCGACTGGTCTTTTTACCAGAAGAACATCCCTATCGCTGGAATGGTTGAGAAGTTCAGAAAGGAATACGAATCATTGTCAATTCCGTATCCTGCAGATAATTATACCAAACTGGTCGATGCAGAGGCTGTTGAAATTGTAAGATTCACTTATATTATGATACATCTATTGAAAAATCATATATTCTTATTCATATTGATAATTTAATGCTTTAAGAGTATTGATATAATACAGAAATATTTATGATTTTTCCATATCATAGGAAGAAAATATTAAAAAGTTCGTCCAGGAATCGAATCAACGTATTAACGAAATAAGCGCTGAAATTGCCCACCTCAAATCTCTGCTTCCGTTCGGTCAAATGACAATGGAAGATTTCAAGGACGCGTATCCTGAACAAGCTTTGGACCCCATTAAGAACCCCACATTCTGGCCTCATGATCCAGAATCTCAGCTTTCGGCAGTTGCAAATATGCCTGATGAAGAACATTAATCAAACTATCCACTGCGCCTGTTGTAGTCCGTTGTTACTCTAACTGTAAAGCATCATTGGCAAATATATATCGACTCGGAATGAGCGATGTAATTAGTATCTTGTATCTAGCGATACAATCTCATTTTTTATTATGAGAGAGTGAATTACTTCGTCGTCCGAACGTCTACTCGGGCCTCCTGTATCTAGAAAACTACTGTTCATTAAACGAATATAATTTTAAAGTCATATTAGTATAAATAAGCTTCTCCTATTTTTTTTTAGGTAATACAACTGACTTTATTCTACACTTTGGTCTTATAAATATAATTGAAATTTACAATTTCATTGTTATAGGTATGATCAGTAATGGTATTAAATAGTACGTCCTGTGAATGATTATATATAAGAACAGTTAGTCCTTTGGATCAGCGATACCACCAAGAGTAATTGCAAATGTGGCTTCGCTTTCTGGCATATCAGGACTGTCATAAATCTTTGCAATTCTACATTCCCCCCTGCCTTTCCTTAAGGATATCCTCGTCGTGGAAGCATGTGCTATAATATTTCCACCAATTGGTTTCTTTGGATCTACTTGAAACGACATGGTGGCACCAGGATCAGCTGTCATCTGATTAGTTATAAAAACAGCCACATTGTATTCCTCTGAGATTTTTTGCAAGCGTGACATCATTTGAGACAGTTTCTGTTGTCTTTCAGATAATTCTCCTCTGCCACTAAAATCTACTCTAAAGAGAGCCATTACCGAATCCACTATCAACTATAACAGAAAAAAAAATTAAAGGATAAATCTATCACTGTAAATGTGATTAGCTTGAAAGTTAACAAAATTTTTAGGATATAAAATTAAATGTTCAGTACTAAATTAACAACAGTAATGTTACAAGTTTAAATATTCCAGCTTCCTCATGAAACTTTGCTGCAACGTAGTCAAGAAGTTCCTGTTGATGTTCGCTGGTATAAGCCCTAGCATATAATATATTATCAAGCGCTGCATCTTCATCCAAACCAAATCTAGTTGCAATTGCTCGAAGTCGTTCAGGTCGACTATATGTATAATGTGGCATAAGGAAATAATACGTCGATCACAGATAATTACGATATTTCTGTCTTAGAAGTATGAATAGTTTGAAGGATACAATGTGTGCTCTGTGTCAATATATATTACTTTCCCACCAGTGTATCCTCCAACTCCAGGCATTTGTACCGTGATACAAAGAGTGTGTGATAATTGTGTCTTTCCAGTGCGAAATTCGCCAAAAACTTCAGTTATGGCCATCGATTCTATCCCGCCACCCAATAATTTACTAGGATATCAGAAAAGAGAGTGATGAATTTTGAAATATTTTCATAAAACAAGTAACTAAAGTGTTGCTTATTGCTTTATTTAAATTAAAATATTCTATACTCAAGTTCTTGACTTCCGGTAGACACGTGAAATATGCGCTTCCGCATATTGTTCACTTCGCAAGCCGTCATAAAACCACAATGTACTATTTTACTGCAAGCTTCTTTAATCTTATCGACCTTGGCGTCGGAAAATCCTTTAATGGCGCAAAGTCGCTTTTTCGTATGCATTTGAATCCCTTTGATAGTACATATTCCAACAGATTTTAATTTCTTAATATCGGCCACATTCTAGACAGAACAATTATTTATTTATAATGAATTGTCCATTAAGACAAAAGATTAACGTGGAGTACTGTTAAAAGTAATTACGATCCCATGACTTTGGAGCATCTCTACATCCTGAAATGTTTCCTCTTCGCTCTCTTCGCCTGAACGAATTTGTGACACATCGCCCATTGTTATCGTGTTAATAGATTTATATTTTTATGGAATTTATTTATTTTCAGCTCTTCCCCGTAGGCCGAAGTTCCTTTTCTTTAAGAATGTTGACTAATTTTAGAACGCAGGCGGTTCAAATTATTTGAAAGAGCGTGCAAACTCGTTTTTATGATCTGATTGGCTGATGCTCAAGAAGATAGCAAAGAGGAGATATTAAGGTTAGTTTTTCGTACAACTTATGATTGTTCATAAAAAGTAGTTATTTCATTGGTTTAAATCATACCGAAACGTTATATCTAACCAGGTAATGTTTGCTATTATTATGAATATATCTTAATCTAACTGTAATAAGATTTTTCTTGATTTCAAGACCAATGAGCGTTTAGATTTTCTCTAAGGGCAACATCAGGTTATATGCTGATTGGCTGCTGCCTATAGGGCGTCATTTAATGGACGAGAAACTAATCATAAGGGATTCAGGCAGCGTCATCGACAAAACGTACGACTCTGCACTGTCCGACGTAGGAAATAACTGTGGCAATCAGCCGTGGAACTTTTTCAATGCAGAGTGCGTTCGCTAGGACACACGTTGTGCGCCGTTTCAGCTTATGCTTCTTTTTTTGATTGATCGATTGCAGAACATTTAAGTAAATTCGACGGAAAACACTTTTCCACGGCGAAGGTAATGTTGCGATTAAAATTGATCATCAGTTACGGCTTAACGGATTTTTTCGCGTATTTGGAAATTCTATCAAGAAGGTGGAACTTGTGTTTCCTTTCGGTTGTTGTGTCGAATTTTGTATGATGCTGCGGACGGGTATTCACGTAGCACTTTTGTAACCTTCTTCTTGCTGTTTATCGTTATGCCAAGTATATCACTGTGGACTTGTAAAAGTTTCTCGTACAATCACGTTTTGTGACATCAGGTTTGTTAAAGCTGGAAGCTCTCTGTGCTCCGGATCCTTTAACTTTGACGAGGGTGACACACTAGAGGCTAAAGAATACTTTGAAGTTTACGTTTTGTTACCGAATTACACTTTTCCAAGCTCCTTCTTTGGGCGAATCTTGTTAAATCATTAAATTTTATGTTTGACCAAGCGTGTGAGTGTATTTAAAGTAAGTTGCAGGATTAGTCCATCACTGAACCGTATTGAAATAGTTTTTGGACACATACCGAAGGGTTGCTAAAGTTTACTCTAACATGAATTTACTTATTTTTGAGATTGTTCAAGGAGAATATTGATTTGGGGAAATGAAAATATATTGGAATTAATTTAATACTTAACATTTTGTGTAACGTAGTACTTATATTTAGATATAGCAGGTGGTTCAGACATACACATATTTAATGTATTATACTGATTTTAATTTTGGAGTCTGTCTCAATTATTTTGGAGCAACATTATACTATGATGTTTTTACTCTATGTATTGATGTTATAGGTGATCACAAATAAGTAACCTGAGGTTACGCCTTTAAAGTGTGGGTCATGCCGACCACCCGTAGAGTGATGTGATGAATAACTGTGAGAACGCAAATACTAGCACGAAGCTATGTGGAACTAAGAACTCGGATATTCAGGAGGGGTCTATCACAAACAATTTCATAGGCAATTCTGATAAGGGTGAAGGAGACACATTGACAGGTTATTGCGTAAATGATTTCAATATTCCGCAAGGCACCTTGGTCATCTGCCAGAGAAATTCCAGTAATTACCCGTCCGATCACGGCGTCTCGAGATTTAAATCAAGGTATGCACGAGTCTTGTTATTTTCAACATATATATCTTTAATAATTCTTTATACGTGTATGCTACCATTTAATATTTCAGTACAATAGAAATCCTTAATTATTACATGTAATTATTTTGTAGCAATTCATTATTGCATAATGTAGTAACCAATAATAGTCTAACTCTATATTTTCATTTCATTATCAGAGTTAGTTTTCATTTATTAACACATTTTATCTAAGAAATTGCTGTGTTGCTCTGAATTGCACAACGTTGCACAATAAATCCCAATAATCCCTTGTACATTATTAGTACCTCATAACTGAAACAAATTACTAATTGACTAAATCACTAATTGATTAATCTATATTTTTCAAAATTTTTAATTATTACAAACTGTGCTCCTCTTTAGGACTAGCGGAGGACCGCGCAATGATTATCGAATGGCTCGTGGCGGAAGTACCGGAGACCGCGGCCGAGGCGGCTCGAGGGGTAGAGCCTTCAAGAAGACGTCCATCGAAAGGGACACAAATTCAGAGACAAGCTATCACGCTATGCCTCGACCCAAGTTTCAAGAATCGCTGAAGAATCAAGAGAATTCGCAGAGCAAATATTACGATGATAAAAAACTAAATGGTAACGCAATCTGAATCATAAGTTGCAATCCTTAATTAGATAAATCCATCCAGTATTATATATTGTAATTGTTAATCTATCTTACAGAGGATTCAAGAATATCTAAACTCCTAAGACGACTTAGTCGGGACGATGACTACGATCACTTTATGGGACTTTGCAAGCAATTGCAGGAAGTCATAATGGCGCCTGAAAATCAGAGATACGTTAGACGCAGTATAGAAGTTATATGCGACACTCTACTGGACACTTTACGTTCTGGTCCTGGTCCGGACGCAAAACAGCAAGCAGCTAAGTGCCTGGGTCGTGTTGGATATGTTGTCGATCACGATTTTAAAAGGTAAATTATAAACTGTTCCTTATTGGCTGGTGAATCGACCACTTGGAGACTTCAATTGCGTAATATCAAACGTCACGATAACAAAAAGTTATTGTGATACTGAAATGCTATGCACGATGTAAATTGTAATTAGTTTCTTTGAATGCGCAGATTTATGGAATGGATATTTAGCAAATACACTTCGGAACGTAAAGATGACGTCAAATGTCTTTTAATGAAATCATTTGTCGAGACATTCAGATTGGATGCGGAAGCGCCAAAATTGAAAGAATATTCCGTGGTAAGTGTTAAAAAAGAATCGGACAATTTGTACGCAATCTACGGAGAAAAATGTATTCTCTTAAAACTAATGCTAATTCCAATTGCATTATTTATTAAGATATTTGATAACTGTTTTCAGCCAATGATGTCACAACTACAATCCACGCTGGAAAATGTTGACCGACCAGATCTCCTAATGGCCACAGTAGACGCGATACTGTTAATTATCGACTCGTATCCTGAAACATTTTCAAACCACTTCCGCGACACAGTCGACATCCTCGTCGGCTGGCACATAGATTCCACACAGCAAAAGCACGTGGTGGCTTATGCAAGTCGAAGTTTGCAGAAGCTACGAAACTTCTGGATCGCCGATTTGCAGTTCACTTTGACGCTCCTAGGGCAATTTCTTGAAGACATGGAAAGCTACGACGAGGAGTTGACGTTACCCGGTTCTGGAAGAAGTTCTCCTGGCGAAGACGTATCGCCAAGTCCACGTGAATGCATTCTACGTATTACGTCTTTAATATCGGTCTTCAATACAGTGACGAAGAGCATCGCTGAGCACTTGAATCCTAATTTAACGCCGAACGTGCAGTGGTCATTCTTATCGGATTGTTTGTCGAAGATGCTGCGTACCGTAGTGAAGGCCGTCGAGCTGGATGACGGCAATGAGACCTGGACAAACTTTGGCCTCTCTCACGAGAACACAGAGAGCCTCACCAGATTTATGAAGAGTATGAATCTGTCTCAGAAGAACATAGAAATGCTACTAAAAAATCTCAGCAAGGATGACACGAACGAGGAGAGCCTCATCAGGATGATAAAGTCGTTAAACATCGGAAAAAGGAACGACAGGAAGAACTCAAAGATCGGCTCCGAGAAAGACATCTCCTCCAAGGAAAAAGAACAGTCACTGATAAATCTATTGAAATCCATGGACCTGAAGGGAAAGAAGTGTCAGGATCTCTCGGAGGAGAAAGAGGAGCTCATCGTTGTAGCCAACGAGTGCGCATTTCTTCTCTTAGGTCATCTTCAGAGTCGTGTTACCAAGAATCATGATCTTCTCTACAAGTTTATCGATCTCCAGCTTCAGAAGGTTGACATCTTCGGGGACGATACCATAGTTTCCACCCTGAGCACTATCGCCAAAGTCATCAAGGAAGTTTCAGCTAACTTACCACTGGAACTAGTTCACAAGCTTCTTGGACAGAACTCAACCCTTCTCAAACTACGTGTTCGGAATTCCGTACCTATTCAGAATGCCAGTCTTGGAGTATACCACAGCCTCCTTAGCCTGAAGAATATTCCTCTGCTCCAGGAAGCCTATCGGTATATCCTGGCTGATCTGGAGATCGCTTACAGGCTTATAGTCAACGACATAAAGCCTCTAGTTACCGATAACCCGTTAGCCGACGTCAAGTACAAAAAGGGTCACGCTGAAATCGTAGTGATCTTCTTGCTACGCGCTTTATCCGACATAGGTAAGTATCACTGTCTCAGGATGACACATACGAGGATCATTAAACCTAGGGAATTTTCAGCAAATGCAAGCAACTCGATTATCGGTATGTGGGCGCTGAAACCGAGCATCCTGGAACTATTAGCAGTTAAATTGAAACCCTATGACCAGGCTTTATCCAAGACTAGTCCTCTTCTGCAATACAGTATTCTATATTTACTCTATGCACACTGTTCAAGGTGAGTCCGTCACTTGGTAAGGTAGAGGAATTTCTTTTAGTCTTAATGAATACTTAAATTTGTTGATTTCAGATACAATCACTTCGTACCGAGTTCAAGCCTGATAAATAGTACAAATGCCTGCCGTCCAATCGACATATTTCCAGGAACACTGGACGTACCCACCACGTCACCAACCAGTGGCCACTTGTCGGTCATTTTAAATCTTATTGCGAAAACGTACAAAAAAGAGACTCCTGATCAGACTCTACTTCTGCTTGCGAACTGGGTACAGGAGATATCTAGCCAAGCTGAAAATTATATTGGAATCCTGAATAAAACCGAAGAATGTCAGAATGTCCTAAGTAGTCTACTTGCTTGTGGTGCTACGACCAACCACGAGATAGCACTGGCTGTTTGCAACAACCTCGAGGTCTTAATGAGTGTGAAAAGTGTCACTTGGCCTGAGCAAATCTATGTAGACATTGTTGAACTCGCCATATTGCATTTGACATCGTATGACAAGAACGTGCGTGAGAAGTACAGTCAGCTTCTCATGAACGTACCACTTAATATCGTTATTCCAAAACTGAACAAAGAATGCCTTATATCAGAGACAAAGGTTTGCATAAAATAGTTAAAATTACTCAAAACCCTTATACGCCACTGGAGTGGAATAATGTTTTTTTTCTTTCTTCTAGAAACTTCAAGAGATCAAGAACTACTCAAGAGAGTCTCTGATTCTGGCGGAAAGACTTCACATGCGTGGAAACAACAATGGTGAAATGCAGGCTCATCATTTCAAAACTCATATGGGATTTTTAATGAGAGAGAACGAACTAGACGTCTCTGCCCTTGTGGAACTATTTACATTGTGCTGGCCGACCGTGTAAGTATTTATTGAATGTATTAATAAGTTCGTATAGTTCATGGTGAACTCTTTTTTTTTTTGCCAGATCTGAAAACGAGAGCATTGGTAAAATGTACGAAATGGCTCTGGCCAATCGATGCTTTCTCTTCTTCTGGGGCACATTAGAAGCTGCTCAACATTGTGTAATTAACAAGCTACGTACGTCACTAGGAAAGCCGCAGGAAACTTTTACGACATTTGAAAGTGCTTTGAAAATGCTGGCGCGTGAGATCTCATGCAATTCCGAAGCTGTTGTTAAGAAAGAGGGATGCAAATTGGATTATCTGTTGGATGAATATACGCGCGTGCGGCTCTTCATAGAGTTCCTGGAACATCTTGAGAGAGTTATTCATAATGCTGCAGAGGGATGCGCGATGGCGTTGCTACCCTTGTCAAAACCAGTCAGAACCTTTTTCCATACGAATCGATCCACCTGCAAGGAGTGGCTCAATCGCATAAGACTTGCTCTTTGCGTTGTTTCTTTGCATGCAGGATTGGCCACGAATGCCGTGAGGAATGGACAGCGTCTCTTGGAAGACTTGAGCAATGCTGATAATACGCAAGGTCCAGAATTCGAAAGAGCTGTTCTACTTACGACTAAGGCATTGGTAATGCTGGGCGAAGCTGAAGCATTGCAGGGCCTTTACGTTTACACCAAGGAGAAGGATCGCAAGTTCGTGTGGCTTAAAGCCGCCATGGAACACGCTGCAGGTCACTATGAGTCTGCTGCGGAGAGCTACAAACAGATTATAGAGGAATTAGTATCCACGAAGTCAGAGGACGAATCCAAACTTGTGAAATTTGACAGCGAGATACAGGCCACTGCGTTTTGTATGCAGTACTTGATCAAGTGTTACAGGGCTGTAGGCGACTGGAAACAGCTTGAATCTTGGAAAAAGCAGGAAATGGAAATACTGAACCAAGACGAAAATATTCTTCTCAAGAAACAAATATTAGAGACCACAGTACCACAACAAGCAAAGTGTTTGGCTAAATTTGAAGAGGGTGAAGTGATCACCTTTGAGGAATTAAGTAACTGGGCTTTGTTCGATGAGGAAGACAAGACTAATTGGAGTTGCACAAAGTCGATGATTGAATGTTCAAATACTTTGATGAATGTTGCCCTAAGAGTGCACCATAATGATTATAATGATTCATACAGCGAAGATATAGAGCGTTGCAGAAAAATTGCGGCCAAGGCGACGGAGGAAGGATTGCGAAATTTACCATCTGAATATCTAAACGAATCTGTACTTCTACAGTATTGTGCAACTGGTCTTTCTAATTTACTGAATGGCAAGGCTAATAGCGTGTTTGATCTCTACCGAGTGGACAAGATTAACTACCTAGACTCTGGTGTTCTTACACAAATTCTATGGTGGTCTGAATACTTTGCTAAAGCGAATAACATCTGCTCAAATGAGGTGGCCAGTCTGAGACTTCATGTTGTCAGAAATGCAAGAAAGGAAGGAAACTTCAATCTGGCTAAACGTGAAATCACTAAACACTTCATGACTGAGCAAGACTTGTTCAACATTAATTGCAAAGAGAATTGTACCTTTTCGGATATTGTGGCTAACATGCTTAACGCTCCTATTTGTGTTAAGTGGTCGAAAAACAATATGAGAGCGTTTAGAGAAACATCAAAACTTCTTTACAGAATGGAAAATGTCGGGGATGCTTTGAAAGTGTGTAGCGTAACAGCCCTGGGAATTTCACAGACCATAGTAAACGGTGAGCAAACAGTGGAACTGCGTGAGACTGGTACGAAGTTACTTCTTACACTTAGCAAGTGGATTCAGCAAGATGCTAAGATCAACGATAATTCACAATTGGAAGAATTGCTGAAATTCGAAGCTCTGCATAATGATGGACTTATGGATAAGTTGTTCGGAGAAACGACGGATCTAATTCCTTCGTCGGACATGGTGATAGGGAAACTCATGCAACTCGGTGTCAATCAGTGTCCAGACTTACCACCAGCCTGGTCAAATTTTGCTGCTTGGTGCTATAAGTGGGGCAGAAAGATTGTTGACAATTCAAATTCAGGTCAATTGACCGATACGGATCGCATGAATATTCAATCTCTACTGCCAATGGACATACCGGAAAGTGATCTAAATGCCATTTTCTCTATTCTCAGTCAGAACAAAACTATTCCTGAGGACGAGGGCGACATAGACACGAACGATGTGAATACCTCAGAGATGATAGAGAATCAATTGAGAAATGTATGTACACTGAGCTGTGCCAGTAACGAACATCTGGGGATGCTGGTAGATATCTGGAGACAAGCTCAGAAGAGAATCTACTCTTATTACGAGCTTTCGGCTAATGCTTATTTCAAGTATCTGCAATTAGCCAATAAAGAAACAAACGATTGCGCTACGATTACAGCGACACTCAGATTACTGCGATTGATCGTGAAGCACGCATTGGAATTGCAAAACGTTCTAGAAGCTGGACTGTCTGCAACTCCAACTGGACCCTGGAAGGAGATCATACCGCAATTGTTTTCACGTTTGAGTCATCCGGAATCCTACGTTCGTACACGAGTGGCAGAGCTTCTTTGTCGTATTGCTGAAAATTCGCCGCACTTGATCACGTTTCCTGCCGTAGTAGGTGCTGAATCCGGACAGAAGAGAAGCTTCGAGAATCCTGCATACGTGAAGCCGGAGAACGACGGTTCTCAGAACGATCTGGACTTCTTAGAAGAAGATAACAACGAGAGCAATCAACCGGATGAAAGTCAATGTTTCCTAGACAATTGCTTCCTGCAACTATCCGATTGTCTTTTGAACAGAATTCAAGATTCTGTGGAACATGTCAGAGTCCTTGTGAGGGAATTACGTAGAATCACTTTACTATGGGATGAATTGTGGTTGGCAACTCTATGTCAGCATCATACTGAAATTTCGAAGAGATTCGAGCAATTAGATCTTGAGATCCAAAAAGTATTGGATAATGTCTGGATAACTCCTGAAGAGAAGGAGAAGCTCATCATTGAAAAACATAGAATCATTATTAAACCTATCATTTTCATCCTGGAGAATTTACTGGTGATTACTTCCGTACCTGCTGAGACTCCTCACGAGAAGAATTTCCAAGAGAAATTTGGTCCCTGTATCGACGAGGTCATAAACAGATTGAAGAATCCGAAAAATCCGGCTAAGCCTCAGCAAAGTAGTTTACCATTGAAGCAATTGGAAGCAAAATTGGCGCAAAGAGTTCATAAACGTGGCACCTATAATTTGGCTATGTCCGACATAAGTCCCGTTTTGGCGAACATGAAGGACACCCGTATAGCTATGCCTGGGGTTAATTCCATGGATAACAAAGTTATCACTATCAAATCCGTGGATAATAACGTACAGATTTTACCGACTAAGACCAAACCGAAAAAGTTAGTTTTTCATGGTTCAGATGGACACGTTTACACGTACCTGTTCAAAGGCTTAGAGGATTTGCACTTGGACGAGCGGATTATGCAGTTCTTGAGCATCTGTAATACTATGATGTCTAAGAACAATGACACCAAGAAAATCTACAGGGCACGACACTATTCAGTGATACCACTAGGTCCAAGATCTGGTCTCATTCAATGGGTAGATGGCGTGACTCCACTCTTTGCTCTGTATAAACGATGGCAGCAAAGAGAATCCGCAATGGCTTCTAAGGGTGGTAATTCCTCGTGTTTACGACCATCTGAATTATTCTACAATAAATTAGCGCCGTTGTTGAAAGAGAGAGGTATTGCTTTAGAAAACAGGAAGGAATGGCCACTTCCAGTCCTCAAGCAAGTCCTGGCTGAGCTAATGGCAGAAACACCAAAGGATTTACTGGCTAAGTGAGTGTCATGTTGCTCAATACATCCTAATAATAGTTTATATAAAATTTTAAGTCAAGGTGCAATGTTGCATTTGACAAAATTAAATGAGTCTTTATTCTCTGGGTATTTAGGGAAATTTGGTGTAACAGCATCAATGCAGGAAGCTGGTGGCAGGCAACGAAGAATTATTCTTACTCCGTTGCAGTGATGTCCATAATTGGGTACATCATAGGGCTTGGGGATCGTCATCTGGATAACGTTCTGGTTGATCTCAATACTGGCGAAGTCGTTCACATAGATTACAACGTCTGCTTTGAGAAGGGCAAGACATTACGTGTACCTGAGAAAGTTCCATTTAGAATGACACCAAATATCAAGACTGCACTTGGCGTGACAGGTGTCGAGGTAAGTAATTTGTCTAAAGTTCTCATTAAGAAATGTGTTAATATGTGGATGTAAAAAGGTCGATTGTCATGAAGAATCATTTAAACTTTGACTTTAATTTAATACTAACACATTTATTTTGATTACATTACAAGTTCTGATATACTGTCTACATCGGAGTCACCTCCAGTGCCTCCTCACTTTTAAACATATAATTATTACAAATAGTTGACAAACCACCATTTTGATTCGGCCGAATATCTCCCTCTATTTTGTTATTCTCAAGGCTATCAAGTTCTTTCTGCTTCTGTAAGTATTTCTTTAAGCTAGAATTGAAATTGCTTCGATTTGGTGATTGTAAGTGCAGCAGCTTTTGAAAAGCTTTTCGAAAATTCTTATTTTTCCACGCATAGATCATTGGGTTCATCCCACTGTTGGCCATAGCCAATGAAAACATAGATTTATACAAAACAGGAGAAGCTTTCTTATGCCAATCGAAAGCTCTGCTACAAGCCACAATAAGATACGGTAGCCAACATACAGAGAAACAACCTAGCACCAGCAAAACGACCTGTGAAAACAATTTTATTAAATTCCCAGTAGTTCATTCGCATAACTGAAACACATTAGAACCTCTATTACCTGAACACTTTTCCAATCGCTTGTTCCATTATTATACATTCCATTATTTCTCAAACGCCGAGCATGTGTGCTTGCCTCCTTCCAAATTTGCCAATACAGAATAAACATGCTCAACCAAATAAAACAGAGCATAGGAGTCAATATGGCAACAGTATAATACCTAGGAAACAGAAAAAAGTAGTCGGTCAGCCAGTAACCTGATCAATCATTGACACGTTGAATGCCGCATCACCCAGATCTGGGTGACTATTATGTTTTCATAGGGCCCTGTCGCCTGTAAATGACTGACATCTTATATCGTCCAGTTAAATAGGATTTTATAAATATTTAATGGAATTAACACACGTAAATATAATCGCTCTATGCACCTCCCGTATATTTACAATTTTGATTATCGGATTTGGGCCCCGTAAGAAACTCAACCGATTTTTGCTCTTCGTTCAACATGTTAAGAGTAATGATTTATATTAATTCTGATAACCACAAGTCAATCTTATGACAAGCTTGATTGATAATACTACCTTGGTAACACAGTGTCCATCTCACATTCAGTCGCAGCATCAAAACAGTTCCAATATATTGGTACAGTAGCAATGGTGATGGCATTCATCCATCCAAGAAATATCAGGACCAGTGCTGCCTTTCTGGTCATATAAGTACTATACTTTAAAGGATGCACAATGGCAATATATCTATCAACAGCAATGGCTATCAGATTGTATATACTGGCGCAACATGCCAAGCTGATCAAAACAAATCTCAAGATACATGTTGCAGGTATGGTGCCTAGTAATTCGGTCACGTAAAATGCCAAATGATAGGGCAACGTTAGACCCACCAGGAAGTCAGAGATCGCCAGACTCAATACAAAGTAATTGGACGTGACATTTCTCAATCTACGGCTAAGCCTCACTGCCAGGATGGTTAATACATTGCCGCAAATAATTATTGCAAAGAGTAAACCGTCTACGAATGCCCAAAACATGTAGCAGTTTGCTAAACTGTACACTTCTGTAGTGACGTTCTGTATTTGATAGTGGGGCTGTGTTGTTACCATTATTCTGAAAAAAAGAAATGAAAATTTGGTACACCTTTAAGCGTTGGATAGCTGCTCACGAGAAGTAGGCATTAAGAATTTTTGAAAATAAGAATTACTATATTACTTTCTACTCGCGTGTCAATCCAGTGACTCTTCATAATGAGAAACTATCCGGTAACGATTTGTTTGTTCTCCACGAGGCTTAATGTCAAAGTTCCTTCTTAATATCTTCCCGCTTCTTGTTATAATGTAATCGTCCATGGTTAAGGTCCAAACTTTAAGACTTGCTTTGAAACAGGTTTTCGATAGACTTAACTAGCAGTCTCTATTTGGTTAAGGAATTCCGATTTCTACTATAGTGTAGTTAGGAACAAGTTTTTTTTTTAACGAGCAATGCTCTATAGTTTCAGAAAAGATAAATGAGCATATAGAAAGGAAAGCAATATTGATTGTCTTTTTAAAGCAAATTTTTTAAATGTATATTTATGTGCAGCAGGGAACGTGGATATCAGGAGTGTGGAACAATACAATCGATATTCACTGATGCGAAAAAGTCCGTGGGGTCTTATCAGTAGAAGAGTTCCCCGAAATATGTTTTGACAAGAGTCAACCATTATTAGATAACAATTTTCACCTCTCCCTTTCTGTTAGTAATGAAATATAATGTTATTTATGATACCATCACTGACATGACCTGTTAGTGGGTAGTAGAACTGACATTTCATCCGCTGATTTTGATTTACTGTGCTTAATTTATTTGAATTCTTTATAGACTCTTTTTCCCTTATAAACTCTACGAATAATTGATGTTAGTACGGACTGTTTATTATTACGTCCAGTGGGATAAACAAACTTTTACATTTTAACGTGAATTTACATTTTAGTCGTTGCTGAGAACTATCTACGAATTTGGAATTGCATGCACTGATGTAACTATTACTTACGTCACACTGTTCTATTTACTTCTAACTCCATAAGAAGTCAGTTGGAAACCATTGGCGGTATTATTTTGTAATTTACAAATATTCAAAAATCCGTTCAGACAGAATAACATCCTGAAGTGCAATGCAGCCTCTTCGCTTGGTACAGGAAAGTGTGGAATCTTTTCTTGGATTCAGTTATATCTTGAAAGTATCATTCACATTGAATATATCCCACAGGTGTCATTTGTTATAACTTCTTTAAAACCAGTACCAAATTCAAATCAATTAATTTCTTCATTTATTAAATAATGTTAATACTGCATGGGTCAATTGTGAGTTATTTATTAAAGTTTGATTATATATTTTAATTAGTAAATCCGTCTGTGTCAAGGAACTGTTAAAGATTTGGAGCTTTTATAATGTGAAGTATCAAGTCAGACCGGACACAGGAAGTGGACAAAACGCGATATGCAGTATCCTCATTCCTGCGCATGACTTTAACCACAACACCGGAGAACGTGAGCTTTCGCGCGAGCATACAAAAGCATACTGACCTAACTGAAGATAATATCGGAAGTAGAAGTCACTAAGGATCCAGTCGAAGAGTGGGGTCGCTGTATTCTTTATCCATTCCATCTATCAGATACCCACACGATTATAAATCTAAGGATATACTATCCATTAAAGTTAAAAAAAAGTTGGCCCACTGCCCTTGAATACCTATCCAGCAATATGGATGAGGAAGCCCTGTCACTTTTAGTATAATGGACACAAGGTGGAAATACGAATCTAGGCTTAGCCGATACAGTACAGGAATAACCCTTGAAGAAAAAGGCAGATATGCTAAATTATGTTAACTCATTACCTTGAGGAGGTACTGCTTATTGCGCGCATAGTTAAGACTGATGAAAATTCACTTGTACTTGAACTATCCGTTACCTCTTTGTAATTTATAAAATGTAAACGCGACTCTGCATTCCCTTGGTGAAAAAAAAAAACATATTTCTTGTTTGTTTGGATTAATGATCACGTGACCTGATTAATCTACTGTTTGGGCGTTTATCCGATACCTTTTAAGGGTAGGCTGCTGGCACAACAACATTTTTATTACGTATTGGAAGCTTCCAGAGCAATATAGTCGATAGGGATAATTTATAATGTTTCGGAATAGCCTAGAATATTAATGTGTTATCACTTATCCCCTTGAACTGTATAAATTTAAGTGCTTGTTATGCCTGGTGTGTCTGTTCTCTGGTAATACAGTGAAGCTTTGATAAATTTGTCATCGCTATGCAATTCCAAGTGTCGTCTATCAGTAATTATTTTAGATCTTGATACAGTATAACGTTACGATCGTTAGGTTTAGTTGTGCTTGAAACCTAGTGATTATAATTTCTTGAATTAATATGACTGGTAAGCTTTCTGGTTATAGTATTAAAATTTCTACAGATGCATAAGATCCCTATGGTGACATTATCATGCTTAGAAAGTATTAATAATTAGCTAAGTGCATGCACGATGGGCACATCATAAGCCCTCTGCATGAGAGCTCATTTTTTAATTAGTTGTGACGGATATTGACACTAGTGTAAAATTGTAGGATAAAGAGTAGAGTGGTTCCACAGTGGCGTGTAACGACCATCCATCAAATTGACGTGTTAAGCTGGCGCCCAGAGCCTCTGGGTAAAATATGGTTACTGTGCATAATTCGTCGATGCTTTTGTTTTAATATCTTTTCAGATGATCCCAAATTTTTTCCAACACTGGGCTTTAACGCTGGGAACTAGACCTCCTGCGAGCACCTTGAATATTTATATTTTTATGATAATTTGACTGTGCAAGGAGCATGATCTATAATTTGTTTTTATCATTTTCAGGGTATATTCAGACTGACTTGCGAGCACACACTGAGAGTAATGCGTCGTGGCCGTGAAACTCTTCTAACTCTACTGGAAGCCTTTGTATATGATCCTCTTGTCGACTGGAGAGCCGGTGCGGAGAATAGTATTGCGACCTATGGTGCTTGCCAGGCTCGAGCTCGATGCACTGGTGTTGGAAGAAAGGAACTTGAAAAGGAAGTAGCCAGGGCGATGTTCGCTGTGAGAACTGTGGAGATGCGTGCCGAATGGTTGGCTAATAGGTTTGTTGAATTTAAGAATGTTCTGTACCAGTTTATAATTATGATTAATTTGTTTAACATTGAATCTTGTGTACGCAGGGACGAATTGGGGGAAGCTTTCCCATCTTTATGTCATCAGTTGACTAGATGGATAGAAGCTACCGAAGCTTTGCAGCTATGTCAAGATCTACTTCAGGATAGACATCAGCAACTTGCGCTGGTGAAGGAGGCACAAGCTATGGGACGTAATCATGCATTGTACACAGTCGTAAAGAGATACAATACTTTTAAAAGAGCCCGAGATGCGCACGAAAAGGCTAAGGCGGGTTTAAAGGAAAAGATTGAGGAATGCGAAAAACATATCAGTATGCACAATGTAGGTGGAAGAGATCGTATTAATATTGTACTACGCATAAGCAAATTCATATGATAATTTCCATTTTGTTCTTATCAGATCGCCCTAACGGCCGTCAGAGGACCCCAGCTTGGTCAATGGTTAGCCGAAGTGGGTACACCAACGACTCAGGATGATCACTTGGTCTTCGACCTGGTCAAGGAGTTTCTACAGAATGCAGGACAAAGTCAGATGATCGTACAGTGTGAACAGTCTGAAAATGAATTAACACAGTTAGCCACGCAGCAATCGATACTCATACGCAGTTGTCTAGATCTGCTCAGTCAGTATTCGGCGATCTGTAGTCTCTATCCAATCAGCACGATGTCGCAGCATCGTTCAGTTGTCTATCACGCGTGGGCAAATAAATTATTAGCAACAGGAACAGTCGAAGCCTGCCACGAGGTGATGTCTCAGTTTGAGGCAAACTTTGATCCAATGACTACGAACAATCCTCAGGTTCAGCAGGTCGTTACATTCTCGTATCAACTGCAAACTATCTTGGCTGAGTCTAACGAGAAGCTGAAGAAGTCGTACGAGAGGATGGTCATGGAAGGATTACCAGAGAGCTTAAGCAGAATTGACAAATCATACTCGGAGTCACGTATTCAGATAACCAATTTCCTCAGACGTGAAAAGGGAGCGGAGAGGGCGCTGGAGTGCGTCAATATCACAGCACTTTGTGCTTTGAATAAAAGATATCTTATGATGGAGGGTGCTGCTAAGTGCGCTGGAGACTGTCTAGTGGACTTGACATCTCGTGAAGGTGATTGGTTCCTGGATGAAATGAGACTTATGTCGTCGCTTGTGGCTGAACTGGTCACGCTCATACCAGAGAATCATAAATCTAATAACGATGCTAAAATACCTATAGTCCTGAAGTGTCTCAGGAGTGCTGATTGCATTTACAAAGGACTCCAGGAATTAAACTACAATTTCCATACCATCATTCTTCCTGAAGCTATGAAAACAATCATCACGGAGGAACCTACTGTCATGAGAATGATCAGCGAGCTGGACGAGATCATCGTCTCCATCGGCTTCCCACTGAACGAGATACTCGCGCAGCTAGAGATGCATCTTAGGTTTACCGTAATGGAAATGGAAAGTCCACATGCCATTGTACAGAGTCTCGTTGCTAATATTAGATTACGATTCGAGGCGTTACTATCCAGACCTGCTGATGTTCAGGAACTGAACCAGGATGAGACGTTGACACCTGGGCAGATGCTTCTTATGGGTTTCAATGGACTTTTTGAAAAGCTGCAAATGGAAGGGAACGCTCTTGTGAGCACCCTGAGCACTCTGGATATTCCATCAAGCTGGAAGAAAATTGATCAGATACGCGAAGCTAAGGAACTCGCTGCTCCAATATTTAATGAAGCAGCTCGTAATGTGTTGGAAGATATATTCTTGATCAAGAGACTTCATACCATACAGGAATTCTTCATGATGTGTCACGATATTTCCACAGCCTTCAAGGCTGGATTAGCTAACGTGTATGACGACGACAGACTGAACAAACCAGTTAGAGTGTTCACTGCGGATTATGTTTCAAGACAGCTACTAGGAGTCACGTCGCAGACTCTGGCCATTGCTCTTTGCTTCCTGTTACAAAGAATGGGATTAAATGTCACGTCAGAAATCGAACAAAGGGATATCGGCGCTGAGAGCAAAGTCTCTCTCGAGGAATTGTGTAGGAAAATTGTGGATCTGTGTTCCAAAAGAGGATTGTTCTCTGGTCCAATATTGACCCAAGCAAGCGCTTTGAGTAGCGCTCTCGAGGCGTCCTGGAGAAGGAAACAGAGTGCCAGGATGGCGCAACAGAGTGTCGAGATAGCTAGAGCAAGCGTTCAGAGACTTCAACTTCAGCTGACAGCACATTATTGGCTACACGAAGACAGTTTACTACTTCGTTCCAATTTAAATCTCATGAATCCTCTAAGTACGTAAACTATGAAAGATTTCATAATGGATGCCCAGTATTATTGTTGAGTGATCTAAATATATTTGCGTTTCAGATCGACCTACGTTCATGCTGGAGTTGCGTAAAACTGCAGCCACACTTTCAAGCCTGCAGTCACGAGTCTGTGATGCAAGGGAACAACAGCAAAATCTTGTAGCCAGTGCCGGGCAGCGTTTGAAATGGGCAGCTGGTGCAAATCCAGCCCTCGGAGAGGTCATGTCTGCGTTCGATAACGCCGTGGCCACTTCTTGCGAGAAACTTACCCGACAGCATAATCTAGCGGCCATCGTCATAAACACATGCAACGCCATCTTGCATTACGAGGCGCTAAGAACTCGAACGTCCGAGAGCGTGACGAATGATACGAATTTCTTAAAATTACTTAAACACTGGGAAGAGAGCTGCATGCTGACGGCCAACCTCACAATCACCGTCACAATGACGGAAGAGAGTCTGGTGGAATTGCTGCAGCTGGAAAACAACGTGGACGCCAATTGGCTGCGACAGGCTGAAAAATTGATCTCAGACGCAATTGTCGACACGCAAAAAAAGCTTCAAGAGAAGCAGGAGTCCCTAGTACTGGCCCAAGATTGCCTCCGAGAACGTGTTTCGAATCTTCAATGTATAATTGCCGAGCATCACCGACTGATGACGGACGTTCGCGGATTGCTACGCACTATGGCCAAACAAGAGAATATCGTGGGTCTGCACGAATTCCTGGGGTCATATCGTGGCTTCACAGAGAGGATCTCGATGGTGGTCAAGGAATTAGAATCCGAGAGTTTAGATACGGCCAGGGCACTAGCAGTCAAATCTGACCTGGAGAAAATGATGGTGAAAGCACCTGCCTTGTACGACGAGCTTCTGGAGTTTGCCAATGAGCAACGTAGTAGTTCGTCAATGTCCAAAGAGTGTCTGTCTAAGAAGAAAGCGAAGCTTATAAGACAGGACAGTGTGTGTCTCAGTCCCAAAAAAGGAGTACCACTTGCTAGAGATCCAACTACTGGAAAAGGTAAGAAAGTGATAAAGTCAAACTTGAGGAATAATAACCTGATATTAATTAATGACTATTTCTGTAGCTGTGCAAGAGAGGAATGTATACGCTCTGAACGTGTGGCGCCGCGTGCGGATGAAACTGGAAGGTCGCGATCCGAATCCGGCGCGCAAGTATACGACGGCCGAGCAAGTGGAGTACGTGATCCGAGAGGCCCAGAGCTCGGACAACCTGGCCCTTCTATACGAAGGTTGGACTCCGTGGGTCTGAACGAATGGAAACCGGCGCTAGCGCGCCGCTGGTTTAACTTTCGTCTGACGGGGTACAAAAAATCGTACCATCTACTGCCCTACGTCGTAGTGGCAATTCCACTGTCCGATTGGGTGCGAGATACCTTCTTCTGGGAGAAACAACCAATATAAATACGGTTCAGGGCTAACCGTGCTTATACGTCGAAAATCTCGCGAAGCTAACTGAACAGGTCCTCGGGCACTGATTCTATGATTATCTTAAAACGAAGTAGCGTGCGACTCTTGGCGCCATTTTTCTTTCTTCTTCTCATCATCTGAACAGGCATACAATTGTCACGGTCACGCTGTCTCCCTTGTTCTTATAACTTCTTCCGATTACTTACTTCTTACTTTTTAAACTTGCCTTTCTCTTCTATTCTTTCTCATCTTTCATTATTCTAATAGGCAAGGGCGAGATATGCAGATCGTAATGAAAGAAAAGAAACTTGAGCTCCATTCAAATGAGTCAAGAGCTATTCTATTTGAGAAGAGACCTATTGCGCATGGAACGATGACCAATGTTCTCTTGTATAGAGGAATAAGGTACATGCGAATCTGTAGCAATGAAAAGAAGCCTTTAAGAGACTATGAAGATCATGCAAGGATATTGTTTTATTACAATGAGATCAAAGAGATGAAGGACGTGTGTAGTCCTAGTCTAGTATAATGAATGACTGGATAGACATAGGATGGCTTAGATGAATGGAGAATAAAAGGTGCGAGAATACGATTGTTTCCTGTGACAGAATTTATTGCTTAGCTCTAAACGAGTCGCCAGATTATGAAGAAAATTAAGAAAGGTTTGGGAGTTGATTCTATCTGAATAATAAATTCGACTAAGGAAGAATCATATGTGCTGTTCGAGTATTACGTTAGTCATATGAGATCGTCGGACTTTCTTGCACGTAACCGGGAGGAGCACATTTTTTTGAGAAAAACATAGAATCTGCCACGTGTTTATTTTAGTAAGATAGTTATGAGAGTTTATGATAAGTGCTGATCAGCTGAATGCTGATTGTTCCAACTTCAGCCGACGACGATGACGAGGATGACGATGGGGAATGATGATGATAATGTTGACGGGGATGGGAATGACGATCGTGTCCATTGACGGACGATTAGCGTAAATCGCTAAACATGTTATCATACTCGGGCATAATGCCTGATAATATTAATTGCTGGGGTCGTATTGTTGATTCGCTAGATAAATGTTACATGGATATTTTTGAAATTGATCCAAATTTATCAGGTGCTGATCATTTGGTATTTCCAAATTGCTTCTTTTCCAAGTGTTCATATTGAATTTGAATTCTGTTACTTGATCTTACATAATCGCAAAAAGAATTTTAGACTTTCTTTTACATGGGAGAGACTGAAGATTTAACTATAAAACTAAAACCAAAATTGTAAATTGTCACGATACTTGAGTCACGAGCTGACAGATTGATGGCAAATTATTTAGTCTTATTAGATGACGTTCTAAGCACTTTCTAAAAAGAAACTATGAGAAATATCAAATTTGACTATATCAACGTTTTCTTTATAAAAATGATTTGTTTAACAACAACGTAAATCAATTGAATCATTAAAATCATGGATACTATAAAACTTACAAAAAAAATCTGTTAAAAAGATTCTTTAGAATTTTTCTCATGCAACCTTTATACATAAACTGCAGTCTTGTGTAAGAGTTAATTTGTTATATCAGAAATAATTAATATATTAATTGCAAAGTGAATCAGCAGAGAAGGCCCCTCAATTAGCCGCCGCTTTTCTCAAATGAGCGATAAGTTGCAAAGATCACGAAGATAAGCAATGGCGGTAGCTTAATTTAAGCTATTAAGCTACGACACAATTTAGTATAATTTCTATTCTACACAATTTACCTGTGATCCGAAGACTTGCCGATTAATTTCATTTCAAAATTCTCCAATTGGCTCCTTTGCTTTAATATTATTATATAAGTAGAGTGTAGAGCTGCTGGTTTGTTCGATCGAACGTTGGGACTTATGGGGACCCAACTATTCTTTGACTTTCGGGTCTACTAAGAGGGCGACGCAATCCACAATAGCTGTAAGTCTGTAACGACCTAATTTTAATTTTAACCTTGTGTTTACGCCGCGAGAAGGAACCGATTATTTGCAAGTCTGAAAAATTCACAAGGTTTATAAAAACACTCAGTAACAAAAAAAAAAAGAAGTGAAATCAGGAAACACACCTTCTTCGACGTATCGAGGCGGCATTTTCGCGTTCAAATAATTCTGCCAGATGGTTATTGCAAAGAAGTTAATATCAGAAATATTAGTAATAATGAAAAACCTCAAAAATCAGTCCATGAAATTTGTTTGGAAACACAATGATTCGTACGTCCCATTAAATTTTCACGAGTAATTTGCACTGGCAGAATTGTAATAGAATATTTTCATTGCCAATTCAACGAGTGGCTAAGACGATACGTTATTTCCTTTTTTCTTCCTTTTTTTTTCTTTAATCTTATTAATATAAACGTTATATTGTCGAAAATCTGATATGATCATGAATATCATAAATGTTAAACTCTACAGATGTTTTTTGCTTGAATTTATTTCAAGACCGTATCATCTTAAATCCTTCATTTCCCTTATTTGTGATCCAGACAATGAGATCGGCTCAGCTTAAATGATACTAAGGTTATGGTATATCCAGGAGAATGAATTACTTTCAAATGTATTTAATTAACGGTATATTACAGTAATTAGATATTATAATACATTTCTTATCACATTGTCCCATTCTTCTCCCAGCAAAGCGAATTTACAACACCTGCCCATTGATTGGTGAAACGTTGCGCACGTTCGCTTGATCAATACAAATCTTTTTTCGTTTTAACAATGTTTCTATGACTCGAGATGTTTTTAAATCTATCGTACATATGGTAAAGTATGTATGGTTTGACATGAAATTCTACTTGACAGTGTATTTCGTGATAATCGATTCATATATTGGATTTTAGAAAGTTTCTTAATCGGTACATAGTACACCAGTCGACTTCTAATCATTATTAATCAGTTTTATTTGAATTTTTAATAAGAAAACGCCGTGAGTGCGCTGATTATTAAAAAAAAATTATACCAACCACTCTTCTTCGTATAAATTTCCTCTTCTATTACGATTCTCGTTGAACTTATGCGCATACGTTTTCCACTTATTTACAGGATTGATCTTTCAATGAGATTTTCAGAGTTTAGCTCTCGTTAAAAATTGTTTATTAATATTATAGGTCGTATTCGACTTTTTTCGATCTCGATTGGTACTATATTTCTTTACATAAATGGGACTACTTCTATCGACTGAAAACATAATACCATACGCGGTTGAGAAATATTTTTTTAAAGTTATTGGACAAACAAATGTTTTACAAAGTTAGCCTATTGTTTTTTCGAACAAAAAGAAAACTTTTGAACGCGCGACTCTAGACGAGGTAAATGAATTTCATAGAACAAAATCGAAGCCACAGTGAATCTTTGAAAAAAATAACCTATGCAATGAAATCATGATATTTATAAGAAATATTAGAGTTGTTTAACAATCATCTTATATGGCAAATTGCGTGTTTCTTATCACACTCCAGCACCGCGATTCACTAAATCCTTAGCGAGATAATATAATATTAATTGATTTACAAAATTTCCATTCGATAATTTAAATCGTTATACTGGCTCCTACCTTCTCCATCGTCGGATAAAATTTATACACAATAAATAATATATACCTTGACTTTCAGTCACAGTCGATTATTATCCTTCAGCATGTGTCTCAGAAAATCCCTATTGTTGGAATATTTCTCACACTGTTTCGTGCGCGTGGAAAATACAGTGTAAAAGTACTCCATGAGCCAAAAGATAGTTTGATGAAATTCTAAGCATCCCTTTTAAGTAACTGATCAATCTGACTCTTATACATATCTTTGATATCTTGTAGATCTAATCGTAACTCCTGATTCTCCTCTACCTTCTCTCCGTACATTTGCAACAGAGCGTCGTACTTTGTTTGAATGTCATTTAAATTCTCATTCAAGGTTTCAACTTCAGACACTTTTGCAGTCAATTCTTCAACCTTCAACGCCAGCGTCGACAGTTCCATATTGAGAGTATCCCTTTCGACGTTGCGACGTGACAATTCCCATTGGAGCTGCTGCACTTCACCTAAATTATCAAATGATTCTTGAGCAATTGTTGAAAAGGCAGTGTTATCAACGAATAACCGAAGATCCATGAATTGAGGCGAAATTTTACGAACCGTCACGCTGTTTTAGTTGCGCTTGCAGATTCTCAAACATTGAAGTACTTGTCGAACCTGATCTTATGCTGTCATACACATTGGGAAATCTTCCAGAACTAGTGTCGAAGACAGAATCATTGAACTGAAAAATACAATTTATAGTTTTTGTTTTACAATCAAATGAATTAAGTATATAATTTCTGTGACTGATATACTCACAGCTGGCCATACACTATTTGTACTTCCTATAGAATCTCTCCCAATACTCAGCGTAGGGCTAAGCCTTAATTCCTCTTCGACACTCTGTTGCTGCTCCAACATAGCATTATTTTTTCTTTTCTCAGCATCGGTTGCTGCTCTTTCCATGGAAAGTTTGTTCTCCAATGAATTAATCTCGCGTTTTAGTTCCTTTACTTTATTAGAGTGTGACTGCTCAAGTGTTTCTATCATCTGCCGTTGCCTGTGAATGTTTATGGAATTAATTATGTATACATTTATAATTCATTTACGTCTATTAGCTTTCCACGTAACTTCTGAATCCCTTACATTTCATTTTCTTCGGTAATCTTTTCACTTTTCTGTTTTATTTGTTCGTACAAAGCTTCCAGTTTTACACGTTCTGCTTCCTTAGCATTAAACTTTGATTCCAGAACAGACACTTTAGATTTTAAACTGACATTTTCTTCTTTTAACGAACGGTCCACCTCGATTAGACTATCTAATTTTGTCTGTAGCTCAATTATCTTCTCGGACATTGTTTTCTCTTGCTTCATGAATGTTGTTGACTTATGAGATAAACTGCTTTGCAACTGTTCCAATTGTCTTAGCAATGGTTTTGTAGCCATTGATACTGACTCCGATAATTCCTCGCTACGAGCTTCAGCGGCTTCTAAACGTTTCAACAGCTCATTGTTCTCTTGCTTTAAAGATTCTTCGCGCCTGAGTAATGACAGATTCATTATAAGGACAGTTAATACAAAAATATATATTGAATTATGAACCTAAGAGTGACCTAATATTAAAACGATGAAAATATTTGAACTTACTTAATCTGTGCTTCCTTTGTTTGACGTAGTCTCATCTTCAAGTCTTCAATCTGAGCTGAAAGTTGACAAGACTCACCAGCATTGTCGACAGCCTCTTTTAGTTCTTCTTCGACTGCACTCAGATGGTCCTTTGTGTCGGCAAGCTCTCTGCAAATTGGTATTACCATTATCTTCAGTAAGAGTCAATTGCAACTGAAAATGCTAAATATAGAATAAATATTTATACTCACGTTTTAGCCGCGTCCAAACTTCTCTTGTACGTATCCATTTTCTGTAAAGCATCGTCTAATCTTTCTTGCAAGCTCAGTATTTCTTTTTCTTGCTTTTTTGTTTTCGCTGTTAGCGTATGCACTGCTTCGATTTGACTTCTTTCCACTTCTTCCTTGGCATAGAGTGACCGCTTCAATCTATCCAATTCTAAAGTCTGTTCCTCTATTTGCTCCCTGAAGAAAAAAATATACTTAACTGTTATAATTTGTTTTGAAAGAGAAGCTCTGCACATAAATAATAGATGAAAGCACTCATACTTCTGGTTCTTAATAGTAACATCGTTCTCCTTCTCCTTAATTCGCAACTTCTTAATGATATTACTATGCTGAAGTTGCTGTTTGCTTAACTTTTCACCCTCCTCACGCAACTCCCGAATGATCTCATCTTTCTCCGCGCTTATTGTAGACATTTCCTGAGAGGAGAGACGCGTAGCTGCCTCTTGCTTTAACTGCTCCAGGTGTTTCCTCAGGGTGTCACGCTCGCGTATCGCCTGCTGGAACTTACGTTCCAGTGCGGATAGTCTTTGCGTGTATTCATCCGTTATTTGTGTCAGTTCTTGATTTTGCTCAGCACATTTCTCAATGTTATCCAATTTCCTAGGATATAATTAATTGACAAGTTAAAGAAATTATGGCTGCCCAATAAAAATAAATTAATTAGTTTACATACTCCTTTTCAGTATTGACTTACTTTTTAAGAGTATTATTTTGATCTTGCAATTCCATATTCATGCGACTGACGTCAATCAACTTGGACTCGCGAGCTTCTAAAATCTCCGTCATTTCCTGAATACGTTTTAACAATTTTTCGATTTCCAAATTAGCATCATCCGAACCCACACTAATTTCACTGAGCTCACGCGAATGTCCTCTTGTCTTGTTCAGAGTTTTTGTGAGAAGATCACTGCTCTTGTTCAACTGCAATTTCGCTGGACTTTGTCGTGACTGAGTAGAACTCGAATCTCCATTTGGACTGTATAAAAAAAATTATCGAATTTCATTAGATATTTTCTATAGAATAAATTCTGACATGCTAAATATATAACACACGTATGAAACTATAGATTATCGTTTTAAGGCTTTTTTAGTATAAGCTCATACCTATACCTGGATATTATTTCAATATCGCTTGACGTTGTAGTTTCTAATTCATCGCCACTTGTATGCCCACTTGTTTGATCAGATCCAATTTTGACCAAATCCGAACGGCTAAGATTATAAAATAACGGATAATTAAATCAATGAGTATAAAATTGTACTTGTTACTACATCAAGAGATTTCAAGTTATACCTTTCTGAGGATATCGGTGAATTTTCTCTAGGCACTTCCATACAGTGTCTTTCTAAATCAATTATTTCACCTTTTTCAACCATCGCATCTGCCAGCATATTTTTTACGTACGAACTAGCAGTTAATGGTGTCTCTGTAATTTTTGTTTCAGGCTCACAAATCAAGGTCGCATTATCCTCCGAGCTACTCTCAATTAATGTGCCCTCGCAACTCGAATCAGTTAGCATCAAATATTGATCTTGAGCGTCGATCGTTTCAGCCTTTTGCAATTGGTTCTCACTGTCGCGGAAAGTTTCCGGATCTGGTGGCTCAATGGTGGAGCATTTTAGCTGATCGAAAGGATTTACTTCCGGTACTTTGTTAACACTTTCAAGATTTTCGGCTTTGCGAATTGGCTGTGTTGTTATTGGTTCCAGTGGCAAATGCAGATTATGCTTCTCTTTCAGAGAATCTAAGCTAAGATTTAGCTGATTGTCTGCACCAGGTTTCATTAATATTTGTCTACTGTCAGGACAAGAATCGTGCATCTTTAAGTTCCTGTCTACAAGGTCTATTTTTGTTTTTGTTGGATCCAATTGCTGGAATGTCTCCATTACAGTCATTACTGTACTCTCCGAGGCTGAGGTGTATGAATCCTCAGCTAGGCTCACTTCGTCAGACTCATCGATATCAGGTATAACTTCTACACTCTCCGGAGATACCTTGTTACTTTCTACTTCAGATAAATCTGTATGAGTAGGCGATACTGGAGATATACTAGATGAGAGTACAGTAGCATTATCAGGACAGGGACTAATATTCAAAGTCTTAGTCTCCTCAAGAGGTGATTCATAGGGCGAGATGTCAGAACATGACGCGATATTTCGTTCTTCATTGTCTTGTGGCAGCAGTTCATTCTTAGGGTCCACGAATGGAGTAACAGACTCACCTCTGACAGGATTCGGGCTGACGTCAAATTGTTTTTGATCCATTGGTGAGACGAATGGACTACTGTCACTCTTCCAATCACATAAGATCTCGACAGAACTTGGTGATGTTACCAGACTATCTGGTAGGACCTCTACAGACTCTGAATTCACTTTTAGACCCATTGCGGAAGAGCTTATAGAATTGCTTACAGAGTTTATATCAGATTCTGGGGTAGTCGTACAATCTGTACCACTAGTGGACCGGGAGCCTAAAACTTCAACACTCTCGGAACTCTTTTTGTCGCTCTCTGAAGATATTACGGATATTCGGTTTAACGTATGATTTGCACTTAATTCGCGTCGTTTAATGTCGTTTATTTTGCTATCATTTTCGTAACCGGTTTCGTCATTACTTCGCCGTCTCTCGAAGCCCTCATGCTCCTCGGTACTCTCGAAAAGATCGCATTGCTCTAAACTGTTCGCCTTCTTCACAGGATTACTTCTTTCGCGGTTTCGCGACTTGTTCGCGGTTTCTTTTCTGTTGTAGGGCCGTAGATCACTTGAAGTACTAGCATCATAGCTGCATAATTCTTTTGGAACGTCTTGTATAGGATACTCTAAGGTCTCTTTTGACAGCAGCACTGATGCTGTAGGTTCGTTTAAAACATCCGTGGGTTCGGAATCAACTATGGATTTAGATGTACTGCTGCTTTGATTCAACAAACTCTCAGGAACAGAAATCGATGTTACAATTTGTGATGTTTCTAAATCCTCACTAAATGCTTCTTGCAGTGATTTTGAATGTTTGACAGTCTTTGATGAGTCTTCTTCAAGTTTTGGATTATCAAAGAAGGATCCTGTAAAACTACCCCATATGCTTGTTTGTTGCTTTTGATCGGAAGGCTTATCTTTCGCATCTTGTTGTTCTTCTTCGCTCTTAAGGCCCCATGTTGCAAAAAAGTCTGTAGTTTCGGCTGATGATGCCTGTATCACTTTCTGTTCCTCTTCTTTAATATCCAGTGCTTTGTCTATTGTTTTCTGTGCTTCCTTAAGCGCAGACTTGGCCAGGTTGGCAAATCCTGCTGCATCGAACCAGCTCATTGTTCCTCATATCTGAAAAAGATTGATCGTCAATATATGCACCTTGGACATCTTTAATTATAAATGTCTAATATGGAATTAATGAAATGAGTCATATACTAAATGCATATGGTAATTTCCTACTATAAAATAGTATATATTCAATCATTAATTTATGATCCACCTACACAGTCACATTATAAATAAAATGTTAATCTTCAATTAGTCCCAATTTATTTTCACTGAAATTCAGTATTGATTAATAAGCAAAACAGTACAAGTCAACCAAGTCGGAGGTTATGTTATGTATAAAACACATAACTACAAGAGACCATAATCACATCCAATTCCATTTATTTAAAAATATTTTTGCACTAGTAAAAGACAAAAGTGACTTTACACACTGTTGAAACAAAACATCGGAGTAATTGTTTTAGTGAAACCAGTTGACAGTTCTTGTGTACGTAACTTTAGGGTGGAGAATCGTTGTGAGATGGCAGCAAAATATAATGATTAGCGTAGAAACATTCAAAAGCCTGAATCATTAATAAATCACCATTACCCGAAAGCCACCTCAATTCATCAGTCTTTTGATATTGAGTTTAGCACGATAATTATTTATTGGTTAATATGGTTATGAAAACACAATGTTAGCAGCCGACATTTTGGCTCGGATCAGTTCAGTGTCGTCAATAGTTGCACGCAAATGTGACGATAAAGAATCTGTATCTAAAGGCTTGCAAACTGCAATCGAAAAATCATCCAGTTGATCATTATAAGCATATCTTTATTTTTTGTTATTCTTTTTATTATTATTTATAGAGTTTCATTTCCAGTATCATTTCTTCGGCAAAACATGCAGTTTGAATGTAATCATATCGTTCAGTCTGTGTTGTATCTACAAAAACGGAAAAGTACGTGTGACATGTATATATATATTCCGAAAATATATAATGCAGTTTAGAAACACTAACGCCCGTTTCCACCTCAAAACTGTATAAAAAAAATTGAACCAGATTTAAACCACGTCGGTGGACACGGGCGTAAGACAAAGTATTCGCTATTATTAAAATTATAGTATACTAGAGGAACTGAATTAGCATAGCAAATAACCAACTGCTTTTGCATTAATATATCTATATATATAAAGTGAACAAATGAAATGATGTAGTAACAACTTTTTATAAACTTTCTAACTGATTTGTAAGTATAGGTTATATAATTAAACAATAATATGATATTATTAATCTATTATAAAATTGTCTCAATTTGGTATATAATAGAACAAGAATATATTCATATCAAATGTATATGTATAATGCATACAATTTTTATCAATTTGCATTTTTCTACTAGTCGTACAGTGGAGTAGATTTTCGAAATATAATAAGCCAACGGCAATGTCGCGGACAATAATAAAATCTTTAAGTCACCCGTTAAGAAAATTCTATGCTAATTTTAAATTAATTAACATTGTTAGTCCAAGCGGTGTAACTTTTTTTTTTGAAAAGTGGGTCAACAATTTTCTTTTTGTTAAGTCTGTTTCTACATCGCGTAGCTGGCACGTAACATAACCTCTATTATAGTAAATATATCTATACTGGAGTATCATTTTCGATCATACATAAATTATATATTTTGTTTTACCGTATAACTTTGATAAATATTTCAAATTTCTTACTCATTCGATTTGATAGAAAAAATAGTAAATTTGTGGCCTTATTCGCAATAGCTCCAGTGGCGCAATTGGTTAGCGCACGGTACTTATAAGACAGTGTTCGTGAGCAATGCCGGGGTTGTGAGTTCGAGCCTCACCTGGAGCAGTATTTTTTTTACTATTTTCAAATTTTACAAATTGATTATCATACATGACTCAATGAAGACTTGGAAAGATCATGTTATCAAAATGAACAAATGCACAACGGAAAACAATATATAAAACCGCTCAGTCCCAGCACTTGCGAGTGTACATACTTCAAATATAGAAATACACTTTTATTTATACACATAAGTAATATAATTAAAAGTTATATAGCTTTTTTTACCATGCACTTTACCATTGATTAGAATACTAATGCGTTCAACTAATAATTCTACAATTCATTTTCACACCCAAAATAACACCAAAGACATTCCTTTTGAATGCATTATTCCCCAAATTCAGTTGTAATGATTTCCAAATTAACGCTCGTTAAACAAAGCAAAACCATGAAAGAAATACGAATTTTCCAATAAGCACAAAGAGCCTTCACACGCGAAATACTCCCTCGATTCTCTTTAGTCACGTTTACACAGTCCCTGGATAATTGAAAAAGGGAGTGGACTGCCTACATAAGTACATCGCGTGAGCTAATTTCCCGAGGTAAATAAACTCTCGGTGCGCCACAATTATTTTCCCCGTTAATGCACCAGGGCTGAGTACGTGCTCTCCCCTTTAAGCGTCGATGAGCAAATAGGTCAGTAACTGGAGGAAAAAAATAATTCTTAAAACCAAACCGCATCACAAAGTTGATCATCCACTTTGCACATTTTTGTTGAAAGCATTCAATTTACATTTCTAAAATCAAATCAAACAGAGAACTTAAAATTTCAATTGTACTCCTATGATTGTTACGGCAATAGAAAAACAAAGTAAACCATTCAAACAGACATCTGACATAATTGAATACAGCATCTGCCAACTGCATTCCAAAATTCCTAACGCATATGAACCTAATGCCGAGCATTTTGTCGATATTGATATATCGATTATTCAACACAATTAACATGGACATTTCGCACATCAAATTCAGAGAATGACGAAGGACTGTATCTGGACATGATCCGTCCTATTACCAGATGCTAAAATCGTAAGGCAGCTGTACATCTGTATACACGTAACGTATCTGTATTATCTTTTAGGTTAGGTTATGTCTAACAACGGAACTTGATCTGGAGCATTGCTTACGAATGACGAAGAAAATATCCAAGAAAAACTAACATTTCCTGGTGCATTATTATTACCAGCAGCAGCTGTACGTCAAATGCACTCGTTCGATATCCAGGAAGAGAGTAACGACGCCGGACGTGATAGCGCGCCCCGATATCCGTTTCTATTTTCAAACTGTGGTAGGTAAACGTGTTCTATTTGAATATCGACTTTGCGGTTATCATACTACGTTAAATGTTATCTTCTGCTCTATCGTCCTTATTTAACTTTCAATACGAAAAATTTAAATACTCTTATATCCATCTAGATATAACAACTGTCAGAAACTAAAGCATCCGGCATGCCTGGAAGATATTAAAGTATTGTACCTACATAGATACGGATCTCATCCCTTAGCTGCCAATGAACATTTAGGTCAGAGATTGCTCCAGGAGATGAGAAATATTTCTGCAGCAGACATGCTATTAACGGACGTCCACAAAGACTTGATATGAACCGCTACGACATTTTTATAGCAGGGATATGAGATTTCGGTTTTTATATATCAACGTCATATGAATTTTTTATTCTTCTGTTCATACTGCCGGGGTAAGCTCTGTTTCAATGTTCTTATTATTGCTGTTATAGATTCTTTTAATTAATTGAATTAGCATTACACCAGATGACAATAATACTCTTTCTACAAGATGTTTTTACTTTTATTGGAACTCGTGTGCTTACATAGGTGGTACAGTGCTTTATGTTACAGTAGAACTTATGGGCTATAGTATCGTAGGTTACGAGGAATGAGTTAACGTGGTCAGATCAGATTTTGCGACACGGAACCTCTACGCTATACGAACCTATCAGTCCTCGTGCCAAAGTGCAAAGTGTAATAGTGCTGTGAATACGCATCTTTATGTACAGTCCAACTCGTTTTATGTGGGTTTACATTTTTTTTAAATAGAGAATGAAGGTATCGCCACTTTAAATATAGTGAAACATAGTACTAAATTAGTATATAAATTCATGAACAGTCTTTAAATAATCATGGAAACTATCAGGTATTTTCACAATGATATTTCAATTGTACATTATGAATTGGAATATTATGAATGCGATTAAGTCAGTGTCTTTTAAATTATAACTTCCGACGTACGACTCAAAAAGAAACTAAAGTCGGACCATTTTTTTCAAACTGTGCAGTGTTGTGCAGCGATACTAGTGTAAGATACTTTTCGAATTTCGTATCTATATGTAACGATAATTCAATGCACGTATAAGTGCGACGAGTCATAATTTCAAGTGACCTTTATTCTTTGATTTTGAACGGCTTCGTAGTGTCGGATTATAGGTTAGATTAGAAATACAGTGCGCAGGGTGCATAATAAATTAATAAGTGCAAATTATGTATACCGTATAATCTACAGCTAAAGAACCTTTTCTCGTTTACCTTAAAATCTATAAAATATAAAGTCTCGCGAGAGCAATTGTTTCTTTTCTAGAAAAAAAAAAATTAATAAGTACCCTTTCAGCCCGATCCTATACGACGGATTACAGGATATTAAAATGTCGCATTTACAATGAACTAACATCGTACAGGTACTACTAGCTTACATGAGTGACAAGACGTTTATCGATTTTCGAAAAATAAATACGCGACGTTTATCTTTCTGAAATTCACGTAGTCCTACCAACCATACAAAATTTCTGTGTAAGTATCCTTGACGAGTATCTGGCGACAGAATGTTCCAGTTATTGCACAACACTGGCTTCGCGAATGACAAGAATGCAATGATAGGATGCTATAGGATTCATTTTGCAGAATTTCTTTTTTTTTTCTTTCATCGCCAGCGACATACTGGTAATCCTATCGCATTGCGTCGATACATGGGTTGGCAGCAAATTTGGTTATCTATCGCTATAACCTCGGCAGCTACGATATTTTCTACGCAATTAATTAACGTGTCACTCGCAAAATTATAATCGCCCCTACGAACAGTCAATCCGACCAACGCCATAGCGGTATTAATATTATAATTACCTACGTACAATACAATTTCAATTAACAGACCATTTTCAACGTGTCAATTCATTCGTCATTTTGTAGATCTCTTCGTTCGAATACCATTTAAATCCTTGCGCTTTCTTTTTTTTTTTCTTTTCAATAACCGAAACACCATTTATATTGGTACTTCCCCGCTTGCGTAATTCCCATCCATATTGATGCATCCATAAATGCATATAAATACTCGCCGCTTTCATCATACAAAATTGAATAAATTCGGCGCCCACGAGATTCAAACTTCCCGCGTCTAATTCCGTTATAATCCATATCGGCGATATTCGTTTTTACGAACATTCGAATTACATTTTCTCGCATTGTCGCACAATTATAAGTCGATAGATTGCAGAGTCGTCTCTTTTCTTTGAATTATCGACCGTCAATTATTTTGTACATACCAACTGTAACAGTTACAGGTACACGTGAAATTTTCTGACCGATGCGAGTATCTTTATCAAAATTACAGAGCACTTTTTTTTTTATCTTTTACTCGCATCGGCTCTATGTAGAACAAATTTATTATACGAGGAACAATGTGTGAGCGGATTTACATGATTTTACATGAAAGATGGATAACGGAGACGCTCTGCATCTAAAATTAATAATTCGCGCTCATGCGTCACTGGTTGTACTTTCACCGCAGTTGAGTTCACAGTTGAAACATGTGTTTGGTATATATCTATGTATTAGTAAACTATAGGTATACATCCCATGTATTCCAACTGTCATTCAACTCCAGCGCAAATAGCCTCAGTGAGTGGTAATAATGAAAGTGTACGTTAGTCAAATACCGAATGTACTTTTTTATACTTATACTATGTGTATATATATATAATTATGTAAAGTATACAGTCTCTAGGTGCACGGAGTATGTATCACCTTATTAAGAAGGAACCCTTATAGTATTATAGATACAGCCGGGATGCCACGAAGTATTTCAACAGCCAATTCAATGAAAAGTATATAATGTGTTTGTGTATATCTATATATATATATCTATCTATCAATTTCATATCAACGTTACACTCGCATGACGTAACTCTGGAGACAAGACAAAAAATCAAGTTTATTTTGTCAACAGGAACGAAGGAAGTTTGCGGCGTTTCGTGGCACGGCAAAATTGATCGAGCGACGGGACGACGCCGACGTCGCGACGCTGCTGGGACGACTTTGCACTCGCGTATTTCCATTATCACAGTCAAGTATAACGTTGCAAAGTCTAGATGATTTTTTTTTCTAACATTCTATATAACCAGTTGCTGCTTCGTGCATCCGCGGATTCGGGTCCTTTCTATCACCCGCGTATTTTGAAATTGCTATTTTGAATTTTTTTGTTGAAACTCGAAGGTTCCGGCTCAATGACGGATCAAGAAATTTCTTTTTGCTTTCTTACACTTTCTACGAGCGAACACTGTTTTTTTTTTAAAGCTCCATTCGTATTTCTATTCAACGACGAGTTCTTCCGAATTTCTCAAACTTCTCCAGCTTCGATTATATGTGTCCTATGATACATACAGACTGTTTGCCATTTTTTTTTCTTTGTACAGTATACCGCTGTCTTGCTATACTTCCTTGATCGATCATGAGCGAATTTAGAATTGGTAGGCGCGTTCTCAAAGTATATGAATTAATACATACACCGCGAAAAAAAAAAGAATGAAAACTCATGTCGATGTAGATCATAATTAATACTTTTCTGTTAATCTAGCATCTACGATTACGTACATATATAAAACAAAAGAACGTTTCAACCGGAAGAAAATAGTCGAAATGGAGTAACGAGTCGTTTGTACAAAGCTCGCGCAATAAACCTTTAGGGGCGGCGTATCGAATTCAGATACGTGAATTATTTTTTTTGAATTTTCCCGCTCAACTTAAATATTGATTATACGTTAGAACTCGCTGTTGTTCTTTATCCGTGCGAGATGATATAGATGCGAATTTGAGATGAGCTTTTTCAACAACTCCACGTCCCTAGGGGATGTTGTGAAAGGAGATGCAAGGTCGATACTTGAATGAACGAACAAAAAAGAGTGTCGCGTTGTATCACAGAGACACTCGTCTTCATCGCCCTGACGCTGGCACCTGGGGAAAGTTTAAAGTTAAGTTAGTGGACGGTAAAGTACAGAGTGGTATCGCTAGACTGTCGTCTCCCGGTCAACGTGGATGTACTCCACGAAACCGGGGGGCTGCTGTCAGGATGCTGCACCCAGGAGAGTCTCTTCCGTCGGCGCTCGTCTTGGCTTATTGCACTTCTTCTTTCCTTTGTAGTGGAGTCTTCTTGCGCGTGCCCTGGACCTACAATGAAGGACCATACGATTATCTTGACAACTGAATGGCATTATGGCTAGCGAGAATGAGAAGATGAAGATGAAGAAGAAGCTAGTAGAGTAACTATGAATC
Source organism: Trachelus iudaicus (assembly GCA_030142595.1). Taxonomy (NCBI): domain Eukaryota; kingdom Metazoa; phylum Arthropoda; class Insecta; order Hymenoptera; family Cephidae; genus Trachelus; species Trachelus iudaicus. The sequence goes on along the minus strand of JARQTH010000472.1, from coordinate 1,083,893 downwards.
CATTGTTGGAAAGTAGTAAAACTATTGAGCTTCTTAATGGATGAAAACTCTTATAGACTAGGAGTAGAAAATTGATGAAGGTTCACCTGCCGATAAGAATAACAAGGAGGCACGCAGAGGCAGTGACAATTCCAGCAACACCGGCAACTACCAGCCATATTGTAGGCGGTAACAGACCCAGTAATCTTGCACCATTTCCACATTGTGCTTCGTCGTGACCAGAAGGGCAGTGTATCCTCCCGTCGCACCAGAGACTCGATGCTATGCAAGCACCAAGCTCAGGACACCTGTGTGGACAGTCTCCATTTGTTACAGTCTCATTTTCTACGCCCCTTTCTGGAAGACGCAATTGTCTGCGCAGTGCAGAACGACTCTTGGAAATCTCCAGCCAAGATGCCGCAGCCTGGCCTGGCTCTCTGGCAACAAAATCTAGAAGGAGTGCTGGCGGCTTTGGAGGCCCTGGCCATTTGCCTTCGGCGCCGCCAAGCCACTCCTCGGAGAAGACGTGAACGGTGTATTCTCGGGCACCTGGCTCGGCTGGACAAATCACCTTGAGCAGCTTCGACGCCCACGCGGAGTATAAAAGGATTCTATTTGTGGTAGGGCACTTGGGGATGTCTGAAGACTCTGTCACGGGTGGTGGTTCCAGGGGCAGGAACCATCCCCAGGTTAACACGAAGAGCGATCTATTCTCTCTGGCCTCTATCAACCAGGGTAAACCCTCGCAGTAGATGTCTGGCCGTGATAGAGGCGGTGCGACGAATCTTAACTCGCCACCTTTTGCATTAAAAGGAATTTGATTAGTAAAAGCTGTAAGCCTAAAGCAGAATGATGGACTTTAGGAAACTCCGAACACACCTTCTCCTCGAACACGCTGCTTCCTAGGGCATTCCGGTGCACGAACCAACTCAAAACTTGCATAAAAGAACAGAGTCTCAAAATCCTCGTGCGGAGCCTGTTGATCCACCACGAAGGTGATCTCCAGGGCTCGTGCGGCAGATATATGAGTCAAGGGTAGATGAGAAGTGTTGTCGCACAAGCAAGCCCGAGGAAGTTTAACGTCGCGCCAGGGTGCTTCGTAGAGGATTAGGTGCGCCTCCCTTGAGTTGATGTCATTTATACATCTAGGTCTACCCGTATGAGGATCAGGTTCGCTGGTACAGGATGTTTGCTCCCCGAGACTGACGTTGTGCAAAGTCAGCCTAATTCGTTCTCCAGATCCAGCTTCGATTCGGTATTTACACTCCAACCTGGAGGCACCTCCTCTACCGAAGAGTCTAACGTCCCGTGGTGATGTCACATCCCCACTTCGGACTCTACGCCAGATCCTACTGCATGCCCCATCGCCCCAAGCTTCGCCGCCTTGGAGGGTCGAGACGAATTCATACCGTGCCTGGAATAGGAGCGCTACTTCGTCGTGTTCGATGAGGCAAAGAACTAAGGAGGATAAAAAATAAAAAGGTAGAATGAAAAGAAAAACTTCTACATTAATCACTTCTATGTGAACTGGAACTGTTAATGGAATTCTATAACTTGATAGAAGTTACCTGGAAGTTCACGGTGTGGAGAGTAGTGCCTAGGACTGTTTCCATGCGTAAAGTCAAACTTGGCGATACGGTGAAGTAACTCTCATCGGTGGTGCATGGTCTGGTCATTCTTGTGGCGTTTCTTAAAGCCGCATGAGCACAGAGCTTAGGAGTTTCATCGCACAGAGTAACCATAGGCAAACCGGTCATGGGCGTTCCATCGAAAAAGGAGACTTTAACTGCACACCCTGAATCCACTTGAGTACTGGAGTTATTCTCAAGAGCACCGGTCAGGTCTCTCTGTGAATAGGATGAGAAATAGATCCAAATACGATCTCCAGTGAGTCCCTTGATGTTCCAGGTACAACTAGATCCTGGTGGTAGAGCATGTAGAGGAGCACGTAGTATACCACTCCTCTTGGCAGTTTCATTGACAAAGAAATGACAACCTTGGGGACTCCTTGCGTAATCCAGTCCATCCGAATCCACATAAACCACCTGGACATCAAGTTCAATCCTCAACGCTGATGCTCCTAAGGGCATGGCCAATGGTGAACTACGAAATTCCACAAGCATAGTGGTTCCTCTGGCTGTGACCCGGGGAAGTGGTCCCCCGCAGTAAATAAGAAGAATCGGATCCTCAAGACGTGGTCCGTCCCGGAATATCAGTCTGTCCCTGTCGAAGGGACAGTCCTGCCATACGCTTAAAGTGGAATTATTGATGGCGAGACCAACAGGTCCCGTGGGACTTGCCCTGACTGATATCATCGCGTGCTTGCACGTAGGTACTTCCTTCTGTCTTAAAGTAATTAGACAGCTGGCGTTCCTGGGGTATTCTCCAGGGTAGTTAGGACTCTGCACACGGCATTGCTTCTGATGACACTCGTAGAAGTTTCTTGAACAGTATGTTCCGGGTACCGGTGATCCTCTCTCGATCGGCATTTCCGGTTTACCGAGACGTGCAATCGCCTCGGTGCGGGAGACGAATCGATAACGCAATCTGAACTTGAAGGGTACCGATGGCGGTGCGTGGAACAGACGAATGGATGCAGTGACCGTACTGGTCTCGCTGTAGTAAGAAGCTCTACCTTCTCCGGCCCCGCACCAGAAACCCCCGGTGAAGGGTCTCCCGAGTTCTGCAAGCTGGAGCGATCCTTCGGGGCATCCTAGGGCAAAATCTGCAGCGGTGGAGTCTAGTCGTCCTATGCTAAATGCATCCCAAAGTAACTGGACCAACTCCCCGTGGCCGTGACCTCCCGCGGTGAATGTCAAGTGGCAAAAAAATGGAAGACGACCCTCGACCGGACGTGGCAATTCCAATTTGTAGGTTCGACCTTCTTGACCGTGATAGGTGCGGTTACAGGGCGTGCACAGTGCTGGCTCGTCACTTCCGTCTCCGCAATCATCTCGACCGTTGCAATATGCATCCAATGGGACGCAGTGTCCATCCCGACATGTCAATTCGGCTAAACCACATGTACCACCACCTGCTGCACTCGTTGCTTTTAATAAGGCTACCAGAACAGTGAGAACGACTAGTCGATACCTTTCCTGACCACCCCCAGCATCGGCTATCTCCTAAAAGACATGGGAGCACAGTGCTCTAGTTTAAAGGAATCTCTGAAATACGGCAAAATACGTAAAAGCAATAAATAATCAATTTTACCGAATTATGTTATAGCTTTAAATTAAAATTCAAGAATTTAATCAGAGTACAGTTATAGATGTCTTTTGTAATTTAATTTTTTTATTATTAATTAACCATCAACCTTATAACTACGTTATATAATTTAATAGATGTATTCTTATGGGGGAATGTGGAACAAAGAAGTCTTTTTTTATCTTATTTTCTGAGTCCCTCAATCAACTCTTGCATATCTCTATTTGCCTCGGGACAATCTGTGGGAACAATTTTTATTCTCTGAAGAATTCTATGAACGACTTTATGCAGCTCATCGCTAACGCTTTCTGAAGAGAGACACGTACAATATAGGATGTATGATCTATGTCATGAAAGACGATAAGTGCTGCCCCAGAGCGCGAAAGAAAGTTCTTTCGTTCCGAGAGCCTTTGTGATAGAAGATTTTAAGTGGGTACACTTGAGACTTTTAAGAACCTAATTGAAAGCTTCAATTATGGCTCATAACGGATAAAAAAGCCAGTCTTAGCACTTTTAAAAGAAAATTAGCACTAGCAATGCTTTCGCTAAGAAATTAATAATACGACAATCAATAATTAAGAAGTATAGATCTCACTGAAAAAAAAAACATAATGGTAACTTTCAAAGTTGAATTTTTCTTTCAACGTATATTTATTTTCGTCTCCCTATTTTCTCGTGGGATTAGCTTAATCGTTTAATCTAATAAGTTCCAATTCCAAGTAATTCATCAGAAGCATAAATCAATTAGGCTACCTCTAAAATGTTTTGCATTGACTAAAGCCACTTCTAATTAGATTCTAATGCTCTTTCCCCACGCTGAATCCAAGATCGATACGTTAGAAGTACAAACCCAGTGGAATATACCCTAGGTCCAATTATTATAAAACGGAAGAAGATCGTAATTCATATAATCTTCAAGATTGTCACAAGAGAATTTGTTTAAAAAAAAACATAAACAATCTTCCAGAAAGAAATTTTGAATATTACAGCTAGAAAAATATCCGACGGAATGTCTTGAGAAGCCAAATAACCTCAACAGAGACTGTCCTAATTATCATGATCAGGTTGTCCATAAAAAACTCGAAATTAACCCCAGACCCTCCTCAGAGAGACAGGCACATGCATTCTCTAGGGTGAACAAAAAAGAAAGAGTACAGCTAAGGAGAGAAAAGGGCATACAATAACCCAGAGACAAAAATCTATATGAAATAAGAATACGAAAGAGCAACGTTACCATAATCGTCGAACAGTGGGTCACGCATCACAGTCTTTAGAGAAGTCACAATAGGTCGAGGTAGCTGGAGGCATCTCGTGTAAGTCGAGGTAGAATCTTCAGCAGGTCGAGAGTAAAACTCAGCAGTGTTAGCATAAAGATATTAACATGCAGCAGATCAGGCCAGCATTGGTAGTAACGTAGAGCGACCGGCACTAAGAACAACGAGTTAGACTGACTTCAGGTATAACAGTAACGTAGCAGTAGTAGAAGCAGGACCAGGAGGAGTAACAGCAGTAGCAACAACAACGAGTGGTAGTGTCAGCAGCAGCAGCAATAGCAGGAGCGGCAGCACCACGCGGGCTACAAGACGGTTTTGCAGCCACTCGCTACCCTGGATTTGTGCAGAGTCGTTCGCGCAGCTTCGCGAAGCATGCCCGAGCCTTCCGCTGGGAAGTGTTTTCCGGGTCACGGGCGACACACGTCGTGTCACACGGAACGCGACACGCAACTACACATCAGAAAGTACGCACGCCGGTTGCACGTTGCTTACACGTAGCCACGCAACGACCCACGCACTCTACAAGGCAGCCACGCATAGGCTGCACAGGCTTGAGATATAATCGAAGGCGACACCGCGACGCTTGGGGTGAGCTCGAGGACCTGGCCGCTGGGCGTCTCGACGCCTCGATGCATCGATCGCTCCCATCTACACCCTCGAATGCCCTCGACTCTTCCACCTACACTAGAGAGCCTCTTCTCTCTTGCTGTAAGCTGTCCTGGAAATTCACGATTTTACGATTGGCCTCCTCTTTCTCTCTCCTGCACACTCTGGAATGTATATATTTTACTCCCACCCCCTTCTCCTATTCTTTTATCTCCTTTTCATGTCAAACGTGCCAGCCATCTTGCGGCTTTCCTGTGCACTCGTCTTTGCCCATGTAGATATTTAAGCTGGTGACGATGTCTCGCAAACGTTGAATTGACTTTTGTGACGTTTTACTTGGAAACTTCAAAAGCTCAACTTTTCCTGGAGATGACGAGCTTTGACGTTTTACAGCTCGTTCATTGAGTTTACGACTATGGCTGTACTCCGATGTATGTAGGTTGAGTTGGCTAAAGGGTCCATCCTGACGATTAAGGTTGAAAAGGTTGGGAATATTGAGGTTAGGGTCTTATGTTCCTATGAAAGGAATTCTGAGTGGCTTGTACGAAGGTGTCACTTAAGAAGTCGTCTTGGCCACTTTGCGATTTACTTTTATCGCTGATACTAGATTTGGCTTTTGGGCCGAAAGGCTTCGTGTGACGATTAAAGATGGATGGTAGTGGTTGGAGATCGACGAGAGGGTACTGGCCTTGTGAATGGGTGAATAGCCAGACGAGGATAGGGGCGAGCTTTTTATGCCTTTTTCTTGAAAGCTTTATGAATTTTGGTCTGCTTCAGACTTGAGGTTTTATTTTTCAAAAGGCAACTCGACCCAACGATTAACTAGCGGCGGTATTCGAGAGGCCTCCGACTACTAAAGATTGATCGGCTGTCGGAGAAAACGAAGGATGGAGATTTCTCCAAAAGTTTCTGTCTGTTCGATCCTTTTTTTTTATTGGTCTTAAGTTATTTAAAGTTTTCCGACCAGTAACTAATATTACGAAGAGGCAATACAAAAAACTAACCACTAGACAGTCTTGGCGGGAATTTTCGTGTTACTTTGAAATATTTTCAAGAACCCGTATTGCTATCGTAATTTCAAGAAAATCTTGTCACGTGAAAAAAGCTTAAGGCGCTATCGCGTCTCTGTTACTTCTGTATTATGCACTACTCAAATTTCACTTTGTCGAGATTTCTCCTTTCTCTATGTAAACGATATTTAAATTTTATGCCGATTCGCACACCCCGTCCTATGTGTACGCTACAGTTTTATCCAAATATTAACGTTTTCAACGTACACAAATCTGTGCAAGAAGCTTATTTCAATTTGGCAAGGAAAACTTGTTTCGAAATACGAGCCCTGTGTACAAACTGCCTCCCGGAAAGGTTTTATTACATGTGCACAGAAGATTATGTAGGATTATGTAGTTAGCAACCTCCTGCCATTTTTGCCGACGGATTTAATGAACATTTCCAACCGTTGCCAAGTTATTACGTAGCTTTATGAAACAACGATTTAAGTGTTCGACGGTAACTCCTTCCCTGCAGAGAATAGAAGCATAGACGTGCTCGGATATCCATTAAGCTACAATTACAGCCGTGCATTGAAACATTGAAAATAAAAGTGCATTGTTCGAGAATAAATGGTATATAAAAAATTAATCGTATTCGATCCTTTACGAAATAATGGAAAAATTCATTTTGGCTCGCTCACACGTTAAACCGTTAATATTCAAATTTAAATCAAATGCGAAACTTTCAAATTATAATTTGTCAATTTCCATTGCACCAACGAGTCCGATGATGGCTGAGAATATTCGGCAGGTAAAGTAGTGTGCAGAATTTCTTAAATTAAAAAAATATCAAAAATACTGAGATCTTTTGAACCTTTCACAAGTACCTCTTTCTATATCAAGCCAGTCAAATATTCTTATGCTTCATGATATCAAAGCTTCTTTTATAAAGTTCTGTTTGAAGAGACCTTCGGATTGTCACGCTTCACGACGCTCGACAGTTCTTTCTGGGATTTCCAGAGAAGCGAGAACTTTAATTCACCTCCTGAAATCAACGTTATAATATATACTGTCGCGCGCCTCCATTCGAAAAGTCAAAGCCAGAAAAATGTCGGCGCACTTCGACGCGGAGATACCAAAGAGAAAAATAAAAATATATATACTCGATATTCTCTGAAGTTTAGCTAGGTTTGCATTTTTATTTTATACATTCTATTTTTCTGTCGGAATAAAATTCTACACCGTAAAGGCATACCGGATGCACTAGTTGCGACTGACTGTATAACTCGAGTGAATAATTTTTCCACCATTGCCAACGGAATTCAAAACTTCTTTAAATAATGATGAAACTTTTGGTGAAATACGAAATGTCTACCAGCTCATGCGAAATAATCAAATTGAAAATGGCACTGGGAAACGTGAATCATCGATCCGTCTACTATATTTCTGGCTTTACTCGTCGTATGCGTATGTGGAATATAAACTGTGGGAACGATATTTTCATTGAAAATTGCACATTTTGGATGATCGACGAGAACGTAATATTCTGGCAAAAGGGAATAGCTATTTATGAATACTCTGTATTACTCACCATCCCTACGACCGTACTGAGTGTAAATCCTACTATAAAAGTGAAAATATTTCCATTAATGAGCATCGGTTCAATTCTTTTCAGATTCTTCACAATGGCAACACCGTTAGAGAACAGACAATTGCCGCCACATCGTTGGATAGAAATAACGAAGTATGAATATATCAAAGAACTTTCAAATATAACCTCCGCGAAAAACCGATACAAATAGTTTGCAAGTAGCCAGTTAAAAATTAAACCTAATATTATCAAAGTATGATACAATTTTTATATATTAAAAAACATTCATTTTTATTATAGTTTCAATCTTATCAATACAGTGCGAACCTTATCAATACCGAATCTTACAAGAATCGTAAAGCTACGTAAGCTCACAATAATTTAAGCTAAAAAATACAGAGAAAAAGTATAAAATTTCGATCATCCCGCGCACCCAAATTGCATTCACCTTTGTATTCGATAGTGCAGTAAGAAAGAAAAAAAAAAAAAAAGAGTAAGAGTGACCCGATAAATCAAAATACATGAAATTCTCGAGAAATACTTATTCAGCAAAGTAAAGTAACCAGCAAACAGCTACTCGGTTTCTATAAATTCAAATTAATTCATTTATTAATGTACAAATGCGTGCGCCGTAATAAGATACATAAATCTGCAGCAAGTTATCAGAGGAAATAAGTTCGCCAATTAAATATACAGAGTGTACGAAAAGTTTCATCAACCGGAGTATGAAGAGAGGCTACACGCTCTCTGAGGCATAACGTCACGTTACATTATGCAGCGAGAAGAGGATGCTGAATATCAGTCTGTACCAGAACGCAAGAGCAACCACGCCAAGAGCATCCTCCTAGAATTACAAATCCCGACCGAGTGCTCTCGCGAAGCTCTCAATTACTAGAGATTCTAAAACTGGTAGATACAATTTTCAAAGTGGCTGTCAATTATATAAAAATCCAGTTCGTTAAGCGCAACGGTACACAAATCCATGAAAATTTAATTATAAATTTCAAAGCAAGATAACAGCGACAGTCCCATTCCTTGTAGACAACAAAATATTCTAGACAATTATATTTAAGTATTTTTCATTCAGTCGAAATCATAAATCTTTAACAAAAGACAGTACATCTAATATCTTTAATTCTATTATTTATATTTAATGTATACATTTCCCAAGGAAGTCATAGTATTCCCTTATCTCGCTTTGAATTATCTGTACAGTTCTCTTGTACTCTTTGTTCGAGTGTCACCACGCATCTATTCCATTCTTCTTTTATTATTTTAATATCCGGCTTCGACCTCCTTACTCGGCCACGCATTTAAAAGCCGTTCATGGTACGTTTGTGATACACGGAAGCATTATCAACGTATTCCAGGGATAGCTGGTACCCTGGTGCATCGTGTCAGGAACGTAGCACTTAAAACAAGTGTGATGCCGTTCCTAGCTTTTGAATACAGGTGAAGTTTCATGTAAAAGGTTTTCTCGGATAAGCGCATCAGATGTTCCGCAAGGGGAACTCGTGCCTTTTTTTGGATTAAATATGAATGGCAGCAAAAGACAAGTAAAAGTAGTAAGCGCGAAGCACTTTGAAACGGATTTAAAGGATATTTCTAAAGGTTTACAATGAACGGTCTGAAACTTGGGGATTTGAAGTGTATACTCCTAAGCATATTTTAACTTTTCAAGTATTACATGAAAAGTGCTGCGAAACTTATGATAAAAATTAACGACTACATCTAACGTTCAACCTTTTAGTTTTAATCCATTGGCTTATCCTGTCGCTGTATGGCAGACGGTACCAAAACTCTCTGTAAATGCTAATGCTCTCGTAAAGCATTACTGTTTCTGTATAGGGGGGTGGCGAGGAGCGAGACGAATTACTGGGGCTGATTTTCATCGCAGCGATTCGTCTCGCTAACGAGATCATTAATTATGCGTTTATCAGAATTGTTTATACGGAACGTGTAACGACGTACATGTATTATCGCACTACGACAGTCGCTTTGAAAACAGTGTGCAATTTGTTCGGCAACGTGGCTTGTATTATTGCTACATTCAATTGTGAACGACATTTCGTTAGGATTTTTGTAAGAGGCAAAGAGAACGTATGTATTACGGAATGAAAACAATGTTGAAATAATAAAAAAAATCATTTTACTTTGTCATTATAATTTTCTAGCCCACTGAGTGCGCACACGATTTTTATGCGAGCGTAGAACAATCTATTTTATTATTTAAATGCACCGGGTAGGCTCTGATTAAAATAGCAGCTAAATGTACTTTTGATCCGAACAGAGTATTGGCACTCGTGATTTCACCTGATTGTCAAAAACCCGAACGTACCACACGACTGAAATGAAATTTCATGAATGATTGATTCTCATGAAATACAGATGCATCCAAATTACAATGCACGGTTATGTCGAAGCATGTTTAAACATATGTTCGATGCATGTTCGATTGTTTTGTGTTTTCTGATACATCGAGATTCCATGAGAGTAACTGTTCGGTCAGTTTCATTTTTTTTCACCATTTAATGAAATCACGGGTAACCTGTGGTTACTTTAATTCGAGTCACCCGTCATACAAGATATTTAACGCAAGATAGTACTGATTTCCTTTAATTGTAGTTTTTATTGGAAACGAAAGGTCGTGTGATAATAAATACATGTCCAATCAATGGAAATCTTACTTCGTACGTTCTTTGGCTCGCAAAACTGCGTACTTAATTGTTCTTTTAATTTATGAATGATTTCACGAACACACCTTAAGTCTAGTCTCGCAACGTCAACGGACCCAGAAACATTTTAGAAGGCGTAACGGGTTCGAATGTCCTCCAGCTTCTTCGAGACTTCCGACGGCGTCCTCTCCAGGTCGCCGGAGATGCTCTTCTGCTTGGCAGGCTCAATGGAATTGAATTGTTCACAGAGGTCGCCGTCGATGACGTTCTTCACGGGATAATAATACGACCTGAAGGATAGGTGATCCCTGCCGCAGAGCGGCGGATGTTCCGATCTCATGTGCATTTCCAAGTGTTGGAAGAAGTCGTGATCCTCGTGACTGGTGAACGGTACAAGGACGCCGACGGTGCCGCTTAGCGTTGTATAAACAAGACTCTCCGATCCGCCGGGAATCAAGGTAGCCTTCTGCAAGGACATGACAGTCTCGCCGATGTGAAAGCAAGCGACTGTGTCTGCCTTTTGACTGGCGCCATTTAATAAACCTCTGTCCCAAAGAGCTTTGTTTCCGGTAGGATCCTCGTCGACGTCATCGTTAATGCCGCTAGCTAGTCGAATCTGAATAACAAATGAATCGGTCATGAATATTTACAATTTTTTTCCGTATACGCTTTTGATTAACAATACGAGATACAGATATATTTTCTGCATCTGTACGTTATGGCTTAACAACTTACCACAGCTATGTTGCCAAATTTATCCGCTGTCGCTACTGTGTCATAATCCAAGACGCAGGTGGTTGTTATCCATCTTGGATGAGTGTCATCGGCGAATACTATCAATTGATTTTCCTGCCGCTTGTATCTGACTGCGTAGACCGACTCCTGGACGTCGCTCACGTATATTCTCTGACCAACAGCATTTATAGATACCACGGCGTTGGGAATGTGCTTGTTCTCGCATTTACGCAAGAGCTTCTTCTTGCCCATGTCGTAAAGACGCAACATCCTGCCGACTCCTACTAACACACGACCCTGATAGGAACATATAGCCAATGGAACTTCGTCCAGGACAGTCTTGTGCATCAATTCGATACTTGTACATTCTGCGTTCACTCTGTAAGAGACAAATAAAGATTTCGCATTAAATAATAAATCAATAACACAGAAATTAATTATTATACTGATACGCGTGTCAGTACTGCAGGATTCTCATCAATAGTCAGAGAGTGTGATATTGTCATCATACGCAATTACGGTTTTTTGGATATACTTTACTTTTATATTAAACAAAAACTCACTTGTAAGTATAAAGAAAGCCGCCGTTGCTAAGTCTTGGATTAAGTTGATACTCCTTGGCTACGCCGACAATTAAAAACTGTTGATCTCCCTGATTAGCGAACTTCACCAAGCCCAAGCTGCACATAAATAAAGTCTTGTCAAGCCTTACTGATTATATACTCAAAGTCGTATTTTTGGTCTGATATAGATATAGAAAAGAATTTTTGTCGAATAAGAATTTCGCTCACCATAAGGCAGCGTAGTTTTGTTCCAAACGATGCAGCTCCAACGTTTGTCCAGTCGTGGGTGCTATGATCCTTATGAGCGAAGCCCACAATCCTGGACCTGCTCTGGGTGCTCCGAAGACAGCCTCGTTGGGTTCCTCGGATAAGAAAGCTTCAGCCAATTCACGTGCAACTGCAGCTTCCTCAGCGCCAGCAGCCTCCTGCATCTCCTCAGCCATTTGCAAGCGTCTCTGCTGTTTTGTCTCTTCCGTATAAGCATTATGCTCTGTTTCGATGAGCAGCAGGTGCGCAGAATCCGCATGAATAGCAAACTTCCTGGGAGTGTACTCCAAGGGGAAGCTGACTTGATTGAAGACAGCCCCGAGCTTCTCCAGAGCCAAAATTCTAAGGGTATTCGTGGAGATGGCTACGATACCCTCGGGACACTGTTCGGAACTGAACCCGGAGGCAAACTCGAGACTTTCGTATGACAATGGCGTCAAGTGAAAACGATTTTGATAATAATAACTCAGCCAGGATCTGCTTGACATAGCTAGCACTGCCTGGTTCCCTTGCATTCTTATTCTGAACAGTTTTACAGGTCGTGAACCCAGGTACCTGGTCCTGGTGTCAGCGAGGTCACCGGATATAGGATCTAATACTGTTCTGAGTAATACGCCGTTTTGTAAGCCTGAACAAGTAATTAATTATCGTTATTACACTAAAATAATCCAAAGCCCTACGCGATGCTTATAATCAATCGGAATTAATTAAGATAAACCTACCTATATTAAGATACAGACTGGATTGCTGCGGTGCCAGGTCCTCTGAATTATCCGAATCCTTAGCACCCATCTCCACGATACACAGACTCTCAGCAGCTGCTGGCAACGCTTGCATACTCCTCGGAGCAAGACAATCTGAAGGATCCAGTGAGATGATCCTGACAGTGTTATCCTGAAGACCAACAGCCAAGAACCAGGATCGTTGCTCTCCAACAGCCACATTTCCAAGTGCCATGCACATCACTTCCGACGGCATTTTCTTTCTCTCCGTGTATTCGTTCAGTTGACCCGTCTAAAATCATATAAATACTCCAATCACTAACTTTCAATTTTACCATTCGATTCAGAAAATTATTAAATCCACGTTTTTATACGTCGCAGTCGTTCGATAATCTTGTTAGCTATTGATTCACTTCAACCGATAATCATTACCGATCAAAGGCGACAATAGCTAATTGATCTTCGCATATCTTACATCCTCAACGAAACGAAAAAAATCGCAGGGAGAACAAGTAATGCGGTTTATCGTTATTATCAAATAATCACGTTTACTCAATAAATAAAACTCACGGGATCCATTTCAAAATACACAAGCTCCCCTCCAGTAAGTGCAATTACAACTTGACGCTGATTAACTGCACATTTGACAATGGTCTTCTTTCCAGGTGCCTTCCACTCATTGACACGCTTGTCTGCTCGAATATGCCGAATACCATCAGGATAGACCTGAAAGCAAATATAAAAAATGTATTAATGAATAATCAGCCAAAATTAATTGATTGGATGCGATCAATAGCTTCTGAGGAATAATTCTGTCGTGGCTTTAATACCAGGAATATTTAGCAAGTTTCTTAAATACTCCAACGATGCGATAGCCAAAACGTTCATCTAGCACTGTTATTGCGACCGACGCGTGGACGACCAGGCGCCGGAGATACCGTAGTGCATAATATAGCGATACTGTAAAGCATTAATTACCTGAACGAGAGCATCTTCTCCAAGAGCAGAACAACTCAACGTCGGCGTTGTACCAAGGAAACCGGAATCTGTCACTTCCTCGACAGTCTCGCCAATGCTAAGCACAAGAGTGGCATTCACGAAGGACACTATGATGTACGCATCATATTCCTCTGTAACCGAAATCAAAGAACTCGTCCAGATTATCCAAGAAAGTAATTAATAATGGAGCCTAAGATGGGGGCGGTAGTGAATTTATAGATAATTCCGTGCGTCGCGTTCCTGTAAGTTTCTCCGTATGATGCGCGCAAAAGGGTCTTTATTCTTTTTTTTTGTCTCTGAATTTTCTTTTTTCTTTTCTTTTTTTTTTTTTTCATTATGAAGCTGGACTATCTTTTATCTTTTTATTCTTTTGAAGCGCGTCGACTCTTCCTCGAGACGATCGTACAGAGTCCTTACCTTTCGGTCATTCAGCACCGCGTCAGTCAACCAATAGCGCGCAGGCAGCCTGAAAGAGAGAACTGGTGTTTGATAAGAGTGTATCAAGCCACCAGGTTCGTTATCATCATTTACTTAAAATTCGGCTTGCTTTCTTTTTGATCTTTATTTTTTTTAGGCGTCTATTTCACCCTGAGCGAATGACGTGCACGCGGGACGACGAGAACTTGGTCATGGTTTGTTATTGAAGCTTCAAGTGAAATTTTGGCCGCTGTGCGACTTTTAATGAGACGCGTTTCTCCATTTTGTGTTTGGTTAAAAGATTAAATCTTTGATGATACCGTTATGTAATCAATTGGGGCGTATTAATGGTTTAATTGGGGATATTCTTGGAAATTCATTTATGGCGCAATTTAGTTGTCGTCTGACATGAAACTCGAACGGATCTCAGTATTTTTGTTAGAAAAATCTTTATCATGGATAAATAATATTTGTAAGAAATTATATAACTTAGAATTCTCATGTAGGACGACGACTATATACTATTCCTATCATAGACTTACGTTACACTAGTGTCGTTTTCCATAACAATAGAATCCTCTCAGAATATTATGTAAAACTGTAAATGGAGTTTTACTTTTAACAAAAAGAAAAAGAACAAGTGTACTGCGATATTTAATCAAAAGCCTAAAAAAAAATAATGGAAATGAGTTTTATCAATGTTTTCTAGAATGGCCGGAATATAGCGGAAATTTTTTGTTTTGATTTTCGAAATTCAGGATGTCATACAGGATAATAGGGAAAAGGTGATGCTTAAAAGAATGAATTGTGATTATTGGAAGGACCAGTATGTAGTGAACTAACCGTCTATTCTTCTTTTGACAGTCCAGACTGCATTCGGGTTTCCCGGTAGTTCACTGACCGCCATTTCGGAAACTTCAAGACCGTGTCGCAATACCCGTAACGTAGATCTAGGACCTCTTCCGCATGCCATGTATAACTGAGGTGTATCTTCATTGGCTAAATCAGCAACCTGATGAGAATATTAATTAATAAGTAATAGAAAGTATTGATTGATAATATTGTTTTTTTTTATCAATTTAAACTCTGACCGATGACGTTGTCATTCTTTGAGTTCACTTCAATTTGCAATAACAAATTAAAGGCGACAAAGAATATTTTGTTCTTGCATCAAATCACAGAGAAAAGATCGAAATAAATCAGTCCCCTACTTGGAGATGCATTGTTTTATGGTGACAATGAGATACAATCATTAAACAATTCTGTTACCTGGCACGTCATTATAGGAGATAAACTGTCCATCTCATCGACCAGCACTAAATTACGTAGTGGTCTTGGAGCAAAGAAGAATGTGTCTCCCTCTTCGAGAGGCATCGCAGAACTGAATTCTGGTTCATCGTCATCATCTCCAAGATGAGCAATTTGATAAAGGTAACTGAAAAGAAAACAATGATAAACTAATGGTAACAAGATAAGGAGTATGTCGTAATAAATGTTACTTCATTTAGATGTAGATATAATGATACTTATCTAGAGAGATAAGCATACTCACTGATTTCCAAACTCAGAAGCAACGAACAGAAAGCCAGTTTTCAGAACACACATGCTGGTTGCCACAGGTACAGTATCGAAGTACTTCAATTTGATTTCAGTCACCATATCTTCGTCTGTTTCTAATGTGATTTTGAATATGTCTCCTTGTTCCGTTTGTGCCAGGAAGAAGAACATGCTCTTTGTCTTATGCGTCGCTGAACAGACGAATATCATTCCACGCTCAGGATCGTCCAAGTCGTTTCTTCGCCTTGGGATTGGACAGCGGATATCATGCTGATCTCCAAGATTCTTGTATGTCAAGTAGTTCTCAGAACAGATAAGTACACCACTGGGTCCATCGTTTCCTCCAGGAACAGACACAAGGAAATTTGCATGCTCCTCTAGAGGTTCACTATATTTGCGAACAACATGGTTTAAGCCAAGATCTAATTCGTATAAGGTTAAGGTTTGCTGCGTCTTGACTGCAGCATCACCCGTTGGATCACTGTCAGCTTCCTGAAAATGACAAGATTGTGTTTTATAGAAGAAAACTAACAGACTTTATTTAAAATTTAAATGTTAGAACGTACCTCATAGTCAATTTCAAGACATGCAAACATTGGATTCTCAAAACCGACATCTACACCCACAGTGTGATATACTAGCGTGTTACTTTTGTGAGCTTCCAATGGTGAGGAAATTGTAAGTCGAGCTTCAGGATCTCTGTTTAGAATGTAGACAAGCTTTTGTTTTTCAATGGCACCTGTAAGAACAAGTATAAATTGTATTAGATGATTTTTGAAATTGTAATTCAGGACTTTTGCTGAAGCATAGAAGTACCATCAGTATCAGAATTTTTATAATCAAGGTTATCAGTTGAAACACGGACTGATAAATCATCACTTGGAACTCAATTAACGATAAAATTATGTATCGAATAGGAAAACATAAATAATACATTACCAATCATAACAGCACGTCCTTTAGGATCAATAGCCAAATACTGGCCAGGAACAATTCTTCTGCAGCCACTCTTTCCAAAGGTTTCCTGATGTACTTTCTCAAAAACATTTTTTGCTGGAATATATTCCAAGATCACAATACGACCCGAATCTGATCCAACAACTATGTAATCTTTCGTTCCGCCAGTAAGTCTGAAGGCCATCAATGATCTTATGATTCCAAAGACCTCAACAGTCAATAACGTATGCACTTTTCCAGTATTTGGATCTGGCCTAAGAAGTTCTAAGGACTTTCCTCTGGAAACCAAGATCTCTTGCATCTTACTCCCTGAGAAGTTTCCATGCACGGCATGCGTGATGCCAGTGGCACGTTGCAGCGTCAAATTGTACAAATACATTTTAGATTATTTCAAATTCGATCATTAAGTATAGAAACAGTCCTCTCCGTGCCTGGCACACGGATCAATCACACAGTCATCCTGTAACAAAATATTTCATTGCCCTTACTCAAATTCAATTTAAAAAAAATTATGAAGACCATAATTAAGCTTGCAAATAATATTTCTTCCCAATAAATGGGACTATAGAAATTTAATCAGAACATGAAAAACTGTTATTTAACAATCAATACAAACATTCTTTGGCACATACATAAATCCAACAATTAAAAATACGTTGCGAAATTCCCTGCCATGACTACGTTTATGGTTGTCCCTGTTTAGCCGCACGCAATCGGGTGAGACATAACCATGCTCGCAATACGCAATCGCAGTGCATTTAAGAAAGTACAAAAACTAAACTAATCGATCGAAAAATTTCATTATTCCTAAACAAATAATTTGCTTCCTATTCAAAAGTAACTGCTCTAAGAACATCAGACATTTCAATTAAACAATTTGTCGTGGGCATCCCAAGATGTCCACCTATACGTAGCTGCCGGTCTTATCTATTTATTATAACCATTAAATACCAAAATAAAAAAATTAGCTTCTAAATCCCCTGAATAGCACTCATTTTATGTTATATTACCTGATTTCTTATTGTGGGCCGTCAAAATCCGCCGATGCCCGCGGATTTTTCACCAATCTTATAAGCAGCAACACAACGTTTCCCATGCGCTTGTAAGAAGGAAATGGATCTTTCGGTTGCCAGCCCGGAAATAACCGCATGATCTTCTTGGCGTCCTGGATGTGACGTATTGCAACGCTATTACAGCTTGATCGTGTATAACTCCATGGCGACAATAAAGGCGACAGTTTCCGTTAGAATTGAAACAAAAAAAAAGTATTTAGCATTAAAATTAACACAAGAATTAATCTACACAATTCTGATAAAAAGCCTTGAATAAATGCGTTTATAATAACTCTTAATCATATTCCCGATACAATAATAAATATAAAAATTGTTCTCTGAATATCCGCCTCAATGTTCGGACCAATCAACGTCTCTGTAAAAGAAAGCCGAGAACTTGGCCGGTAATAATGCTCCAACAATAAATGATGAAAATCTCCTTTACCATGTATCGATATATCGTTCAATTACTTTAACAAAATACTGTTGCAACAACTATAAAAAATATTTGTAAATTTGAACCACTTTCCTCATTACAAATTTTTTCAAAAACCCTTAAAATTTTCTACATCTAATTAACGTTACACAACACGTAAAATATTTTCCTCAATCTTCAATCGTTCAATAATAAAAAAACTTGATCAAGCTCTAAACTCCTTGATTCTAATCCATTAATATCCTCTTCTCCTTTAACCTTTATCAATGTGTATTTAATCCATTAATATCACAATTAATTAAAATCGACTTACAAAGAATCAAAATTAAAACCCAGAGTGCACCACTGTCCTATTCCCATATACCACATCGCGAGAGGCAACGTGAAATTTGAGATAAAAATTGAATCCGTACAAAGTTGAATGAACACCCCGCGCAAAGTACAAGAAATAAGAAGCTAATGATAAAATAAAGTTCAAAGACAAGTAATACAAGAAAACACCCTAAAATATCGTAACCCACAATTTGGCAACAAAAATTTCTCGTCGACGTTTGTTATTCCCAGTTACGCCTCTCCCCAGTGTCTGCCCCGTGCGTTATCGATCTTAGAGGCACGCCGCCTGATAACAAGGTGTAAAATGTGTTTTCCTTTGACAAACCGAAACCTCTAAATATTTGTTAACAAAGTGTGATACCAGACAGATGAATGTCAATCCAAAAATTCGATGGAGCGAAGAGGCGCCGCTGTAGTCTGTCAAAGCATTATCACAAACAGCTGTGAGTATAGATAGAATAAGGAAATTCATACTGTAATAGAAATTCAACAGAGTAAAGAACCTGTTGGAATTAACAAGTTATTATACATCTAACGGGAGCCATCAATGCAAATTATTATTATCTGTTTCTGTCAACCACTTCTGTATTACTGAGCATGATAATTACATAATAGTTAATTAAGGTTTTCTTTTTTCTTTATTTTCATTGACAATTGACGTCATACTTCTAGATATAAATTATTTGTTCACTCGTGAATTATTCTCATGATATGACCAGCCTGGTATAAATTGCCGGTTGGAATTGTGTATAGGAAGTTTCTAGTAACTGACAGTAAGTCAACGTATCGCGTAGTGTCAAGTCGCGCGAGAGATAACTTTGCCCAGCTAACTCAACGTGTCTGTGTAAAAGTTGAAATATTTTTCCGTAAAAGTTTGCTGAAATTTGAAATAGAAACAAAGATAATAATGCCAGCAGATATGCAGCAAAAGCTCGGCAATAGTTGCAGCAAGCAAAGTGGATTCATTTGCGCTGCTATTGTTGTGAACGTAGGTTGCAAATATGGTAGAAAAAATAATTACTTAAACAAAATAAAAATTTGTTAGGAATTTCTTAGCGAGTGTCATCTCCATATGATCTTCAGTGTTTTACTTTAAATTGCGACTGATTATCAGTGAATAGTCGCCGATTAATTTTTAAAGAATAGAACAACGCTGCAAATCTTGAATGCAATTTGCTGTTAGTTTGCTGCTTAATGCTTGAACCATGTATTGATACAGGGGACTCCTATACGTTGACATTCATAAGAAGATAGTCACTGGGAAAGAAAATAACACCACAGACCGATCGTAGACGCCAATCTAATAATTTAAATAAAGAAGATGATCGATAACGATTAATCTTGATTCCAATAATTTATTAGTCATATCAACGCGGTAGCTTGGCATTTGAAATAAGCAGATGATTTATGTATACGGATACTTTTATGAGTGTTATTGACAAGCGTGATTAAAATGAGTCAACTACTAATTTACAGATGTCAATCGGGTATTAAACGCGTCTTGAGAAGTCGAAGTCTGAGCGTGAGCATCCGAAATGCAAGTTCCGGCGAATTACGGAAGATCTTGAGCCAGATAAGGCAGGATGGAATTGCGGAAATATTTTTGGACAAAGAGAGTAGTCGTGGTTAGCTGTCTGTTACTGATACTGGCATGGGTCATCCTGAACGACAGTTCCTGCTTCTTAGGAGGAATTTCAAGGCGAATGACACTGCAGAAAGTAAAGCCAGTATCGGAATTGAACGGCACGTCGAATAGCCACGACATTGTTGAGGCGAAGGTCGAAGAAATTCCATTAAATAATATCGCAAGTCTCGATCCAAGGATCACGAAGGTCCAGGTGGTACCATTGTGGACGAACAATGAAACACTGAAAGACGCCATAGATGTAATTCCGAAAAATCACATAATGCGACAGCAGGGTTTAATTCCAAGTCGTCAATTGCCAAGCGCGTTAATAATCGGCGTGAAAAAGGGTGGCACTAGGGCTCTGTTAGAGTTCCTACGTTTGCATCCGGATATCCAAGCAGCAGGATCAGAGGTCCATTTCTTTGATCATCACTATGCCAAAGGCTTTCACTGGTACAGGTTGGTAAAACTGTAACTCCAGTCTATTTATATTATAAAATTAATTATTATAATATAAGTATTGTGAATTATTTATAACAAGGAATATTTTTATTCTAACAGGCATAGAATGCCGCCTACTCTAGACGGTCAGATCACCATGGAGAAGACACCGTCTTATTTCGTAACGGCCGAAGCGCCAAGAAGAGTTCAGCACATGAATCCAGGCACTAAATTGATCGTGGTGGTACGTGATCCGGTTACAAGAGCCATTTCCGATTACACCCAGGCCAAGAGCAAACGTATAAAGATGCCAAGATTCGAGGAGCTGGCCTTCCTCAACGGATCGCAAGTAGTGGACACGACATGGGCCCCGTTAAAGATAGGCGTCTACGCCCGACATTTGGAAAGATGGCTCCAGTATTTTCCTCTCTCGCAGCTTCTCTTCGTATCCGGTGAGCGTCTGATAGCCGATCCCGTAATCGAGGTCACGAGAGTTCAAGACTTCCTGGGACTGAAACGCGTTATATGCGAGAAACACTTTTACTTTAATACCACCAAGGGTTTTCCATGCCTATTAAAATCCAAGGAACGAGCCACGCCTCACTGTCTTGGTGAGTACACGAAATACTTGTGCGATGAAGAATGATTTAAAAAAAATGAGAAAAGAGCACACTAGAGATATCGACACTGATACCCAATGAATAAATCAAAAAGATTGGCCTAATTTCACGCTCTTTTAGAGTCCATGCCTATGTATATGTACTTGAATTAATATGTTTACATATGGCACGCGATGATATGTATGTATAATATCCAGTCGTATTAATCAATGTTCACGAAGTCAGGTCAGGTTTACATAAACTCATGAGTCTGCTTGTCGCCAGACAAGATATTTCAAAGAGTTTAATTGCTCTTAAATTTCGTTTGCTTTTTTTTCCGCCATTATTCTCCACACTCTATGCTAGCAATGTACGAGATAACATATTATCAAAAACATTTGTATATTTCAAGGCAAGAACAAAGGCCGCAGTCATCCCCATATCGACCCAACAGCTGTACAGCGGTTACGAGATTTCTACAGGCCGTTCAATCAGCGCTTTTACCAGTTGACCGGTATGGATTTTGGATGGTCTTAATAACGGCCAATGACGACTCTATTTTAAAAATAGAAAAACATATCGTACAGCTAGCCCAATGCAACGCAGTCAATTTTTAGCATACTTATTATTACTGTACAACATACTGGCGGAAGGTTTAGTTATCAATATATGTAGATTTGTATAGTAAACGATCAGTGGTTGCCAGTTATCAAGATGCTACTCTTAGCTAATTTGTTTTTTTTTAAAAAAAGCTTACTACGATGATTCTTTGTAATAATTTCTTTATCTTTCTTAACTCATTGGCGACGAACGAGGAAACTCAAGTTATGCCCAATAACCTCGAGCATATATTTTGGTAGTCTGTTATCAGTTTCCTCGTCACACATATAAATATAGAACTGTACCATAGGCATATATTATACTCGACGTAATAAGTACTCGAAGCACAGACCTAATGAACAAATACGCGACTATGATTATATTTTATTCTGTCGTTCACTTTTATAAATCAGTAGCGCCATTTCTATGCAATTTCTATGCGTACAAAACGTTGACACTAACCACAGATTAAGTATCATATACATCTAGTCGCAGTACTTAGGATAGATATACAATAAAATTGAGGAGTGTTCATTGGATTATCAATATAAATTGAAAGATGGGTGTAACGGGTGTACAGATAATTTTCTTTTTTTTTTTGTGTGAAATGTATGCGACTCAGAAAGAATCTCACTAATCAATATGTCGGAAACTAATGATATTGAGGGATAGTGCATATCACGTTATCAATACGTACAGAGTGAAAGATCATTGTAATGATCTCTCATCGAAAAGTGCAGCACGCATTGAAAGTGCACGATGTGACGAGTAAATTCGGCACGATGCTTTTGCTCAAGATATCTACATAGTGATATATATATATATATATATATATATACGTATACATGTAACGTGTAAACAATAATCGTCCATAAGACGAAGTCCTGAGGACGGATGGAATCGTGTAATTATAATTAATTAAATGAAATTAAGATTAAAACGAAAAAGGATAGTGTAAAAGGAGCAATATCGTATTTATAAATATATTGTATTAAGGATAATATTATTGATTGATCAGTTTACCTGTTTTTTAATTATTATTATATAGGTTTCGTTGCTCAATAATTGTTTACTTGATAACAATTATGTTTAATCAGAAACAACATTTTGGATTCGGTACTTGCAGATGTTATTGTATTTTGGAAATCGGAATTATGTGATTACAGATTATTTTGAATAGCTATCGGTTGAGTCATGCCATTTTATTATTCGATTACCGAATATGTAACAGGATTAACCGAATTACCTATTTATCTTGTATTTTTTTTTATTTATTCCTATTCTTATTGTTAATACCCTTCAATCGCTTAGTAACAGGAACAACGAGAGAGCGTCGTGGCGACGTTTGCTTAAAATAATTAAATGTTTTATTGTAACGGCCCAATATCATCGACGTAAATTGCAAATTTATTCTTACCGCCGATCTTTTTCTTGTATATGCTTAGTGCTTTTTTTTGTTATCCCTCCTTTATTTGATTTCTCTTTTCATACAAAAATTATCACAGTATTTTTAAACTTAATATTTATATATATATACATATAGATGCTGCCGTTGAAGCAAGTTTTCGCCATTCTAACGCAACACGCGATGCTCCAGAGTCACCCGGCGTTACGGGACTTTTCTTTTCTTTTTTTTAATTTTCTTGTCTCTCTTTCGTTCTACCGCTCTGCCGTATATTCTTAGGGCACACTTGGACATTTATATTTATACAGGACAGTCGGCCGACGCTATGACAATGAAAGGAAGAGAAAACACTGCTACCAAGGAATGATAAATACGTGACGCCAAAGGGCGTCGCGACGTCCTAATCAATTGAGGTAAGTACTTGAGTAACGTTTATATTCAAATACCATAATGGCGCATGTAAAAGGAAACACTAGAGACGAAGAAGTACAGTGATACCTATAATAAAATGAACGATATACAATTATATATAACCTATAACGAATTACGCATAAATATTCTTTAGATCAGTACTGCTTCCGTTAGTTGCTCTGTTTCTATTTTTTAACTTACTTCGAAGCATTGGCTAGAATTATCTACATGCTAGACGTTCAACAAGTCGAATCAGCCAATGACATTGAAACTAACGAGTTTTCTTGAAATTTTTACATTTCCATACGATTCATTACCGACCGATATATCCATCTGTGATTAATTAAATTCTTCTCTAATTGTGCTGGAATCTTATATACCGTTTCTAATGCCATTATCGACAGTGACCAAGTGATCACTTTAAATTGCTTGAGAAGAATTCAAGAATGACCCCCTCTTATTCCCCATTTGAATATATTTCATTTATATTGAATCATTATTCCTCCCTTCGATACTCTTCGAACACCATTCAAAGGAATGACCCTCTTCGTCAGTGGGATCATGAAATTATGTTATTTACAAGTCGATTCCTCAAAATCTCCCATCGACATGAAACAATCTATTTTACATCCTATCTAACAAACAACGCTGTTCATCGTTATTACAGATTTTTCCTACACTTGGAACTGTATTCGTAATTGATTCGTGCTTCATGCTTAATTGTGTTATTCTCTATACTCTATGTTGTTCACGTAATTGCCATATGAATAAATCAATCTGAATTGGATATTGATATATGTTCGCAGGATACAAATATAAATCAAATCAAAGCGAATCGATAGCAAAGTGTACTTGTACTGAACTTGGCAGGTACCAGAGAAATCGTGAAAATAAACTCTTCGTCGGGCTTTCATGAAGATTTACGAATACTCACGATTCACACTGTGAAAAAGACATTTTTCAGTATCCACACCTAGAGCCACTTGTTACGCCGTGAGACTCCAATGTCGAGAAGGTGTTCTCTCTGTTTTCCTTGCGAAAAAAAATGTCTTCCACAGGAACTTCCTTTCTTTAACAACTTTAGAAATTTAATACCGTTCATTGTATACGTGCATCGAGTGCACCCTGAACTCGGACGGATCGTAACGTCCACTGGACGTCTTGATGTACATTGAGAAACGTCCTATGCCGGCGGTACGTCTTGTTTTAATTGCTTGAAGTAACCTCGTTCCTTGAGCAGATCATCGAGCGCCTCCTGGGTATAATAAACGACAAAGTCAGTAGGAGCGACGCCCTCGAAAACGGCGTACACCGAGGGTTTGAGATTATAGAAGAAGAGGGGTTGTCCTCGAGCAGCAAAGTCCTTTGTCAAAGTCTCGATTACGGTAGCAGCGGTGAAATCAGCACCATAAATATGAGAGCAATCGATCACCACAGGCGTCTCGACGCTACCTCCACGACGGCTATACTTAGTCACCAGGTTCCGGACGTAATCCACCGATGGGAATATTAGGCAACGATCGGGCGTGAGCATTAGGTACTCAATGCCGCGACACGTCTAGAAAATTAAATATTATAGAATTGAAACTTAATCGTGAACTGAAACGTTTATCTTTTTTCTTAATCATGTATATATATACTTACCAGGAGTTTTTCTACAGAGATCTTAGGCCTCGCCGCATGATACAGAATGAATAGTACGTTAATTCCAATACCGCAGAGAATTCCAATTTCCAGCTGAAGTACCAAACAGGCTATGAATGTACCCAGACCAGGTATAAGATCGGATTCTGAAAAGACGATTTTACCAGCATATAAAAAGTGTTTCAAGTAACGTCAGCGGTGCCGGACACGTGTATCGTCGACGTGTACTTTTGGCATGTAAACATTATGTACAGTAAGCATATGTAAATATATTAACGCAGGTGATTCGGCACAAATTTTACATTTGATAAATTAGTCTGATTGAGCAACTGGTCTCTGCATCTCAAGGAGATCCTGTATAAACTGGATAAATGAGTCTCGTGACTTTTCACGACTGTGTCATCGATGTTTCTTTTTATTGATATTTCACAAGTCGGGCGTGCCGTTACTTATTAATGCGCATCGTTATTATTCCGACACGGTCGTTTACCTTGATTCAAATTCAAGAAGCCCTTCAGCTAGTCACGCGGTACCAGGCGTTCCACTTTGCTATCGATTTTATATGGGGTCTCTCTTTTCTTTTTGACTTACTCAAGATCTTAACGCATATATAATACGTAGGTGGGTCGATCATGTAACGTGTTATGAAACTAATGGATTTCGGTCTGAACAATTGGAAAAGTCGTTCGCATGAATCTCTCGAAGTTGTCACTTATCGGACGAGAAACCCGTTTAAGTTGACGGTTACTTAATGTTCTTTTTAAAAGATTAACTTCTTACTTTTCGTTCTCCACATTGGCTTTACAACCCTGACCTCCACCATGAAGATAACAGCAGCAATGATGATGGCTGCTAGAGAGGCTCTTGGTATAAAGCTGAAATATGGCGTTAAAAACAAGAGTGCCAGTATTACTAGAAGACCTGTAAGCAAATAAAAAGAAGTGTTACAGTGTTCAAAAACAAATATTTAGGTAAAGAGCCGAAGCGTATGCTAATAATCAAAATTATATTCTGACGTTGCGGTAACTGTGATATTTGACGAATTTCTAAGTGTTAATTAATTCACGGATTTTTTTTTATTTACCTGTATACAAGCCACCCATTGGCGTACGAACGCCGGATGCATTATTCACGGCACTTCTACTGAGAGATCCAGTTCCGGGGAAGGATTGAACAAACGAATTGCCTATATTTGACATTCCAATGGCTATCAGTTCCTGGGTAGCGTCCACGGACTTTCCATTGGCTGTAAATGATTAATTAAAATCAATTCTAGTACACGGATAAAGCGCAATGAGTTTCTTGTCGATGGTTAAAAGCATATAAATTCATGCTAAGATTAATACAGTCATAGAAAAATCAAAAGGTATGATCACTCTCACCGAAAGCCTTGCAAATGGCAACGTCCTCCATCAGGGAGATAAGAGGCAGGACCAGAATCCCGCTGCCAAGATTCGAACACATCTCCATGAAGGAGACCGTAGTGTTATCGTCCTTTGTGTAACCGAATGGTGGCAATTGTACAGCAGGCATACCACCAGGTATGTGACCTAAAGATAGCACACAATATACTTATAATAAATCTTATCTGCACAGCTCAGTTGATTTGTCCATAGATAAGACTAACCGATCAACTTGAATGGTGCGTTATTAGTGAAACTGTATCCCAGGATGCCGCACACGACGACAAGTAAGGCATTTCGCGAGGTGCCTGTCAGCCATAAGACCTTATTTACAATTCTGTGTTTCGTAGTGCGTAGTTCCTCTTCTTCGGGACCGACTGTGACGGAAGCCACGATCTACGTAATTTAATGAAATTCCAAATTTTTATATACGACTGTTATCGCTCTTCTTTACTTGATCATGTAAATTAAATGTACCCTAAGTATCAGAAGCACAGCTATACAGGAGGCTCCAAGCGTAGCATCCCAAGCGGAAGTGTTGTGAATATTTTCAGATATACTTTTCCACATCTGTATGAACGTAGATCCTTGAGCGGTGATACCCAAAATATCTTTGATTTGGGATGACACTATTATAAGGGCCACTGCCGACGTGAAGCCAGAGCTTACCGGACCAGATACAAAATCTATTAAGAATCCTAAGAAGAAGAAAATAAATTTTATAAAGGCAATATAGTCAGACGCCGGCTGACTAGCCTAAGGGCATAACTACTGCGGCGTCACAGTATCGCCATGATGCGTCTCATTCGAATTTCTTAATTAAAATAATATGAAAGCTATAACCACGACTCTGACTGCAAGTACTGCCAACCTACCAAGGCCAAATATGCCCATAAGTAGCTCCACGAGACCAGCCAAAAAACAAAGAAGCACAGCGTGTTGTGCGGGCGAGTCCAAATGGGCTACAGTTTGGTAAGTTAATAAGGACACTATGGCAGTGGGTCCCAGAGGTATATCCTTGCAGGATCCAAATATGATGTAGATGAAGCATCCAAGAAAGCTGCCATACAATCCAAACTGCAAAAGAGGCAGATGGTAAAACATACAATATAATGTTCAATCTTAACTCTAGAAAGATAACCTTTTTTCTAGCCTACGTTATAGACGTATTAGGCTTGGCAATGAAATTTACGTGGACTATCTTTCCAAGATTAAACAGAAACTGTCATAAAGCTTTCAGGTTTTTTCTCTCAACAATTCCAGTCATAAAACGAACCTCTGGCGATAATCCAGCCACGTTCGAGTAAGCCAACGATTGTGGAATGACAGTGAGTCCTACTGTGATACCAGCTACCAGATCACCTAGTGCATCCTGCCCATTGTATCTCGGCAACCATCTCAGTACAGGCAGTCTCTTGTACAAGGTCTTCTTAGTGCAAACGGCCTTGGCGCGTCGCGACGTATAGCGCACGATTGAGTCGATTGCGCCGTTTTTCTGTTTCACGTCTTCATCCCCTGGTTCCTCCACCACTGTTAAAAAATAAGAGAATATCTCCTCAGTATAATATTCATATAATCAAGGGAAAATGAAAATAAACAACAAATTTAAGGAACCTAAATACATTTTCCTAACATAGTAAAACAACGCATCCTTTTTAGCTAATATTCTCTCTCATTCTCTGTCTCGTGCGTTTTTCTTAATTCATTAGCAAAATCTCATTAATTCAATAGTTACGCCTTATTATATAATTAGCATGTAGTACGACGGAAGGCGAACCAGTTTCCTCGCAGAAAATGTAAACTGGAATCGAAACTCTCGAGAAATATGAATTGCTAATTTAATGAGATAGAAATTTTGTCTGCACTATGAATCGTATCTTGCGCGCGCGTGTTATGTATATGTGAAATACAATTCTTTTATCAGATATTGTAACAAGTACTTCTTTTTCGAAGCAACCTGTAATCTGTGTACGCAAAGTGAGTAATCTTTTTCATCTCATTGGATAACTGCTCGAGGAATAAATTGAATAAGAGACACAAGTGCTTCGCGTGTTTACATTCGTATTATCACTTCGTACTATACATACAGTCCATATACAGTCTGTTCTTACTTACTCTTGTGACATCCTGTTAAGACGTGCGAGAAAAAAAATGATTTAATAATATTTATTCAGGTAATTCGAGCCAGGCAAAGCGATTCTAGCATCAAAATAATTTGATACGTCTATGCATATCTATATATCTTTTTTACCCAATAAAAATTCATTGACACTAATATAAATCGTACTGTTTGCAGAAGACATTAAGACAATTTCAAAAATATCCAGAAAGGCCTATAGGTACAAATTTTTATTACTAATAAAGTATATCCGTCTATATGTTATTATTACTACACAGCTACTTTAATCTTACAGATGAAGTCGGACGATCCTTGTATCTCGCGATGTGGTCCATGCGAGTTATTAAGTGTCTGCGATCCATTCGAATGGCCAAGATCGAGACTTCCATGTGATCTACTCAGAGCATGATTCACGTATCCTCCATTGCCCTTGCCAAGCCCGTCATCCCCTACGCTGTCGTCACCCTTCATTCTGTAAAAAAAAAAGCATTGTCGTGAATTTAAAATTCCCGCCACAGGGTGGACAGGTTTTTCATCATTTTTTAAATACGCTTCAAAGATTTACAACATATTTTATCTCTTAAAAAAATGTTCAATGCAAATTTTCAAAAACGAATCTCTCGACGTTCGGAAATCACGTTTCTCGTTCCGCTTACTGACTCTTCGATAAGTCGCTGGTCGCCATATTGTTGCGTCACTATTGACAATTTACGATTGTCTCGTGACTGCAGATCAGGCGGGAAATACGAAGGGAGTATTAATTCGGCCATGAACCCTACTTATTTGTATCAGAGCAATCAAAACGGGTCGTTCTTCTCTTGCGCGATGGACAATCCGCCATTAATATTGTCATTTAAGCCTTTATTTATATTGAAATGAATATAAATTTATATTGCACAGGTCTTTGACAATTTACATACGATTCTCGTATGATAAATCATATATGACGTAACGCATGTCACTTTTTATATGAAGGATACGAGTTACTTTGTCGTGGACTACCTGAATCTTAAGAATTCACAAAAATTCTCAATCTACCTAACAAACGTATGACGCGTGTATTGAAAAAAAAATTATTCATCGCGTTATTTTTTCATTTTCATCGCGTCTCAATTCAATATACATAGCCAGGAAGCAATTAAGTGCTAATCAACATTATCGTCATTAAAATTCAAAGAAAATACATTCGACACTGCTTTAACGATAAACTCTAAAATATCAACCATTAAAAATGCCAATCAATTAACCAAAGACTCGTAAAGTCGGAAAACCCATACTGCAACATAGCCGCCGGCAAGTCGAGTACCGCTTATCTATGAGTCATTAAAATATAAGAAAGAAAAATAACCTAGAAAATTGGTTACCCACATTTAACTCGAATTAACGTTTATGAATATTCCAGAGGCAAGTTCAAAGGAGAAATAAAATATCCCCATAAAGTTGCAATGGCTAAAAATTCACGGAATACGGAAGTAATTCAATCTCTAATATTTATTGGAAATGCCAAGCCGAACGAGCCAATGAAAAATGGCGACCTTAAAAAAAATCCAGTAGCGTCCTCTGACTTGACGAAACGGAATAATAAAAAAAAAATCAAATGCACTCTGCATAATTTTATCGTAAAAATGTATTATCATAACTAATCAAATTAATCGGCCAATTTTGTTCATATATATACATACATGAAGACCACGTGCCGTAAGACGAGGCTACTACAGAGGCAGAATGACAGAGAAGCCTCCCTAAGCTTCGTGTTTCTCATGCGCATATATAAAAGTGTCTCGAAGTCTCGAGACTGGAGTCATGTGAGCGATACTTTTTTACACTCTTTATACTGGACTACGCTTACCTGGTAAGGAATAATAATATCACTTAAAGAGCAGATGTCTGAACGCGCGTTTCTCATGTGATGGCAATACTGGGCAATCCTGATTTCGCGAAATTAATTTGTAGCACAGATTGAAATTGCATCTTTGATGACGTCTTCGGTATATTATTATATTAAGTATTACCTATATATATATATATATATATATATATATATATATATATATATATACACACTCAGAATTTTACTCGATTTTAGCTTTGTCTCTCCACCGAATCGAACGTCCACATGCGTGACGTCAGCATCCGATTAATTCAACATCAATAAAATCCAAATACAATTTTTGGTTGATACACACCGAAATTAAACACAGCAGTAATCGGTTTCCTTGAACGGAAACAAAATATGCACAGAGCAAAGCCTCGTTTCCCAGCGGCCATCGAGAGGATAATCATGGCGACTGTAAAATTTGACCGCAATTCTTCTTGTCTCGAAGGACGATTCTGCAAAGCTCGTCATGGCCTTATCGATCTACGTCACCGATATACATAGTTATTCAGGACTACTACACCATAGGGAATAAGAGCGTCTGCGGTAGTAATCAGCTTCGAGCCGGGCGATACTCCTGAATAATCCTGTATAGTATTGCCGACTTCGGAATGATTGACGCATTGTCAGCAGCCATGATACACATAGATATTTTTTCAGTACAGCAGGAGAAGGCAACGAGTCCTGGGGCTGGAAGTAAACGGTAAACAGATAACTGAGGCGAACGCTTATCAAGACTGTCAAAGAGGTTAGGTGAAGATTTTAATCAATTGAAATGCCTACAGGAGATATTTTTGATTGAAATTGTCAGTACCGAGGAGCTAGTCGTTTAACTCAAGCGCATGCAGTTAAATGAGAAGTAAAATGGAAGTGAATAAGATACTGACGATGAATTTTGAAACGTGACCATGGTAAACTAGTCCAAGTACGAATTGGCGGTAAATTCAAAGCACTGTTTATATATTTTTACGACGATTTTAAAATTAAGATAATTATTTCTTTCTGAGACATCATTTGACATTCTATTGTTCGATCGGCTAGTACCAATTGGGGCAGCCTACATTATTATTGTAAAAATGATCGTGACTGCCATAATGCATGATACACAGTGGCAATGGTCAATAGCTTTAAACGGTAGCCCAGTTTATTTAGTTTCTTACAAATTTCTCGGATTTCATCGACTTATGTAATAATCGATCCGGCTTCGTGTAGTAATGACAATGAGGACGATTAAATTGTAATATTTGGATTTTACGATTCCGCTGAAATATTCGTTCATCGACCTTACTCGAGCCATCATTTTTAAAAGATATTTAAGGAGAGCTTCGTTTGAGTATACTATAGATCATTGCTTTGAAAAGCCAATTTTGGGTGTGCGCTGGTCTTGCACTTTCAAAATTTTACAATTATTCATTTAAGTATACAGCGTGCTATACGAGGTGCATTTAAATCTTATATCACAGCCGAATGTATTCCTGGATAAATTTAGTAATCTTTAGTAGAAATTTAATCGGATTTTTTTATCTAATTGTCTTAAGTTCCTTGAGGCACACCGAAGAAAAGTATGATAACACAGAGTTAACTAGAGGATTAAATAATTTTTTAAGAGAATACGTTCAACTTGAGTATAAGGGACATTGTAGAAGCCGATGCTACTTTTGCCTCATTTACAAATTTCTTGGTCGCTTTAACGAATGTGACTTGATCGAGAAGATCTTATTTCTAAATAATCTTATTGATTAGCATGTTCTATTTTAACAGGCTGAAAGATCCTATCAGAATTTTTTATCTTTAGAATTTCAAGTCAATATGAATTATAGCTAAGTTTTTATCCATGCTATCAACGTCTGATTCGATTTTACTAATTGTTTAAGCCCCGAGTATTTCTAGTGACTTCTAATTGACTGTTACATTTTACATTAAATTCATGTTCAGAAGTTTCAAGGACATTCCGTTCTAGAGATACAGACAAACGATCGAACTCGTGTGGAATTAGTTTCCACGTGCACATCAGATATATATATTCTTAAGCAAATAGTCAATGTATAGGATACGTCAGGCACGGCGATCGAAATACATATTTCTGTTACGAATATTTCTAGGCACGTCGCATTGTTGAAAGTTTTAGTTCTTTTCATTATAAATTATTTTTCTATTTTCTCTATTCCAAATAGAAGCTCCCGTCCTTACTTCGTAAGATTTTATGCGTTTCGCGATGCGTCACGTGCATAACGGTAGGACCGATCTAGGTGTAGAGCTATGTACCGGGTGTTACGTAAGTAAAGTGAAGATATTGAAATGACTAAACACCTATTATTTTATGTAAGACGCGGGGGTTTCGTAACTTTTCAGATTTTATTTGTAGCGCGCCACCTCGATCAATACAAGAAGCGAACGCTCCTTTACTTTTTCCATACGACAGTAAATAATACACGGATATAATTCGTTAAGTAGCAAACAAAGGAAATAAAAACATTCCATTCAATAAATCAAGATTAAGAACAATCCTACCACCAGTTATTATTTCATTAAATATTATTAATCGTTGATCATCGATCAAGTCGTTTCGTCATGCCTTTCGTACCCTGTCAGCGTGCAGTCCCGATACAAATGACCCTACGAATAAATAACGTCATACAAAAAGTATGGCGCAAGATAATGAAAACTGTCACTGGATTCTAAGAATCGTTCAGGAAACTAACAGTACCACAGACAAGAGGACAGGGAAAGCAGCCAGACGAAGGACTGAACGTACGCAAGTGAAAAGTACAGGAAAATATATTTACACAATCGGAATTTTACAACCGTTTCCAACCTGCGACACTCAGTGATTTCAAAAGCCGCCGTCCACCAATTCGTAAGCCGAGGACAGACTCACGCGCACTTTCATGTTGCTTTTCAAGACGAAGCGTTCGTCAATATTGCTGATCGACAAACAAATAATAGCGAGTGACGTTAGTCACAAGTATCTATTCGTGACTACCAATATCCTTCCTTCCTTTCCTTACGGCTGTATCCCCAATGGGTGACATGTGCCAGTTACTGGCTAATTTCAACTGCCGTCTACAGGCAGCGTTTCTTGTCTTCTGCTAGACTGGAACGCGAATCAAATTGTCTTCTACCAGAACGGAACACGAGTCAAAATGTCTTCCGCTCGTGGCATTTTCAGTTAAGCGTCCCCTCTGGAATTTCATGGCCATTGAAAAAAACTACCAACATCATTGTTCGATCACAATTAATGGCCTTGATAAAGATTCATTGATTTTTCATAGTTGACCGTAGCCAATTTCCGTTACGCCAATGAATGATAGACGCTCATGATCTATGAGCGGGAAATTTGAATAATCGATTTCATAATGTTACATCATTTTACTGGTAATGACTCCCGCAAGACTTCGATCGACGTATTGTCGAGTGAATTAATGTATCGTAGTAGATCGTAGTTACACGATATGTATATATAGAATAAAAATGTGCGCTCAAGACCAAGTGAGATACATTTAATATTTACACCTGAGAACCGACACTAGAACGCATAACGTTGGACTATAAGTAGTGCAGTGTTATTTAAATATTGAAGAAAACATCAAAGCGACTGAAAGTGATTCAATCGTCATTATAATCGTCCATCCCCTGTCCTTTGAGTTATAATCGCTCCAGTCTAATGTCAATGACTGCAAAAACTAATTTGTTAACTTTTCACGTAATTGGTATTGCATATATAGTTATAGACGCTAGTCAATGCGGAGCGTGTAAAATGCTAATTGCGATTCGTACAATTACCTTACGCTTGTAACAGTAACGGTAGTGATTACGAAAGACAATGGAGATAATTCCTTTAGAATTTGCTCGCACAAGGTAAAAGGAATTTCGTCTGCATTTCTTTTGTCCTTTCTATTTTCTATTCGTTCCATTTATCTTTGCGTTCCATTCCTTCGCGTTAATCAGCGTTCAAGGATCGCGGCGTTGTTCGTGAATTTTACGAAAGTTCATGGAAACGAACGAATGACTTCTAACGGCTGTCCATTGTCGGCTAGAAAAAACGCGAACGTGTTCGACATTAATTTCGCGTCTAACGAAAATGGCTCCACGCGTATCGCAAAGTAGTAATAAAAGAATCGATAACGAAATTCGATCGGCCCATTATCTACGATCTAGATGATTCGATCTGCTTATAGTGAGAGCATTAGATCGAGACAAACAGCGAATTCACGTGAATAAATAATTATTAAAAAGTCAAGGTATGCGTATAGAAGTTAGATAAAAACAAAATCAAATATAAATAAATATAAAAATAATCCCCTACTGAAAAATCTTTCTCAATTTTTCGATATATTCAAAACGAGAGTATCTTATCACGGATCATACGTGAAATCTTATTTAACAACTTGCAGATTAGAGTCCTATAAAATGAACAATATATATCGAAATCTAGTCATGTGCATGCGATAAGACTTTGATCGATTCTTTATCGGACATGACGACACAATTTCTCTCACAACTACATTGTCGTACAAATCTTAATCTTACAACAATATCACTTACCGCTCGCAAAATATAGTAATAAATAAATATTGATCGCTTGAATAGATAACATTAAAAATATCATTTCTTACCTATAAATTCGTATCGATCCTTCTCGACGTCTTTAACGATGAAACCACTGTTTTTAGTCAAAAAAAAATTTCTCTCCAACGATTCGTAACTCAATATCAAACTCGTCCTAGCGTTAAATACCGTGGTAAATTTTTTTGTTTTAAACTCGACTTAACCATCTATTATCAGTATAATTTAGTGTTATTATCACTACGAATATTATTACGTATCATCTGCACTTCACGATCATGTTTGATGAAAATAAATTCGAACAAAAAAAAAATGGTAAAACTCAAAAAATTATTTCAAAACAAATTCGTCCCACGAGCATCTCGCAACGTTATCCGAGTATCTATGACGTCAAGACGATTCGATCAAGACGTCTGACAAGCGTCGCGACGGTTTCACAAGCTATAAAAATCCCAATGATCTCTTCCTAGATCGATGAGTCTCACCTCGCACTCTCGCTGCAGAATGGAAACAGAACGGACCGTCCGGGCTTGTATCCTCGCGTCGCGATTCTCCACCGCGAAGAAAACTGAGTTCACGCAGGTGCGCGCTTCGCCATATAAACGACAGAGCAGTTCCCCACGTGTTTCCTTGTATCCCGAGGCAACCCCCCCGTTTCTGACGTCATTGGTGAACAAACCAATCAGGACGGTGACTTAAGGCTTATTTACATAGCAAGCTACTAGCTACTTAATGGGCCATAACGACCATGATTTGCCGAACCGTTGACAAAATCGCATGACTGACAGTTACGAAATGTTTCAAAAATTTGCTAAAAAAATATTTGCCACCACTCAATCTGATATCCTATCAACACGCAAGAAATATTTTATACCAAAAGTCCTTAATCCCTATGACAGCAATACAAGTTTCTCCAACCAGGAAAAGGTGATTGGCTCGGTACGAAACATGTGGCATTTCTTTGAACACGCTTGACGTATCTTCTTTTACACATATTGACGCTCCCTAAGATTTTTTAGTTTTACATAAGTCAATACATATATATACATCCTCGTTTATATGTTGGTAGTTTCGTTTTGACTATATACAGTCCTGGTTATCAGTATCTCCTTACTTGACTATGCATAAGAGAAAGGTGTTCGATACACTGTAAGGAAAAAAATAAATAAATCCTTCGCAACTAACAGCAATAAATTAAATTATCAGTTAGAGATCTTCTGGATCGTTCGCATTATAATGTTCGTAACGAGGGATCGAGCGCAATTAAAAATAAAAAAATTCGTCGACTTGATACAAGCACGTTCGATAGGCCTTGCTTGTGCGATTACAGTAGCGAACTTGACCACGAACGTGACCGTGAAGTTACGCCACTCAACGAAGTGATACACAGGTACTTAGCATGTACAACAATGCATTGTCATTATACGAAGTTTATCTTAAGCAGTACAATTGAAATCTAAATAAGTCATCTAATCGTAGATAGTCGAATTGAGAAATATATGTAGAATAATTACATAAAATTTGCCGATAATAAAGAATCAATTCCCGACGCGACAAAAGGAGTGTAGCGCAATCAAATTTGTTATAATCAACGAATACGTGGCACTGTAAGTCACGTGGATTACCTTGGTATAAAATTTCTAAAGGAATCGTGCGTGAGAAAGATCCTTTAAAACTGGCGCATCGAATTGTGGCAGTCGAAATAAAAATGCTTAAAAAATTTTCTACGAGTCACGTGACAACGGGCGTCTCAAATTTTCTGACCTTGATACAATTCTTCGTGCCATACGCGAGTTACGTTTTAAGAGTGTATCGATTTAATTAGAATTTTTGCATAATAATTATCCATCCGAAACAATCGTCTTATCATCGTTAACGCACGTGACGGTAACTCCCTATGGGACGCTTTCGAATCATTGGCGTAACGAATCGTGTAAATATTTTCCAACGGGATTCGAATGACATTACCGTTTACAGAGAGAAGGAGAAAAAATCTCTCAAATGTGTTATTGTCGACGCTTATCTTTACGACAGTGCTCTTCCGTAGACTTTAATTTATTTGGCGCTGCCTCATCCAGGGTGTCTGCAGATAAATAAATAATAATCGCATGTGTCATGGTCATAAATCAATTCGTTAGCAGCAACGAGTAACGTGGACTTTATGAGCTTTATCTCAAAATTGTAGACACTTACTGTGCTTCGTATTTTCAATTTTACAATTAGTCATTACCTCCGGTGTCGATGAGAAAGACCTACATTTTATTTTACGAGTGTGCCTTATCTTGATGACCTTAAAATATTTTAGAGAAAGGTTCGTTATCGTGTTAATTTATTATGGTTGTCTTATTTCGTAGTTCACGTTCATGAATTTTCCTAGCGTTCAAACAATCTAACCTACAATTAACGTCAAAAGATTACACGGCCGTGACAATGAAACTTACTTGACAGTGTATACCTTTTTAGAAAAAAGAATATTTATGAAAAATTTTGTAATTTTACTATTCATCATGACCTTCCTTATTAGTGTGTACCGGCAGGTGCAACGGCAGATGCAGTTGCATCAATTTCTAGGAACCTTCGTTCCAATTGACTATTGTTTTTCAGCAATGCTCCTACAACAATTTCCCACTCGAGCAGCCAGTACATTTTTCAATTTGACCTTAACGACAAGTGGTATGGTAGACATAAAAAAATTTGTCCTATTCACCCTTTATTCGAACTAAACAAATTCTGGTTACCGTTTTACCGATATCTATGATTTATCTTAAGCGTAGATCGTTACTGGATCCCAGAAAGATTTCACTAGAATGCTGTGTCAGCATGCGTTATAGGTAGACGAAGCGCGTGACATGAAAACAACTTGGCACGTGCTTGCTTTATCATGAATGCAGCAACACAGTTAGTAAAACGTTATTAGAGAACTTAATTGAAAGCAATTAATGGTTAGTTTAATCCGGAGTGTATACGGTTTGGCTTTGGAGGCAATGATACGTCCTTCGAATAATGTTACTTTCAGTGGTTGGTGCTACGGAGGGATATCGATATATTTTATGAGATTTTGAGAACCCGCCTTTTTTTTATTGCATACGTTTATATACCGAATGCTACTTTTTAATTAACAATGTGCTTTTACACGTGACACTTACAGTTACGCCGGAGTCCACAAAGGACAACTGATGCCGCAATCTAAATGCTTTAACCAAAAAATAATACGTTATTCGCTCACGTGAAAGGAAGTCGGATTGAAAAATCTAACGCGCGGGATATAACAGTGCGTCAGGTGTTTTCAAGCTGACCAATATATGACGTGGTGGAAAGGTGAGTGGCATTTTGAATAACTTGTTTGAGATCCACTGTTAAGCAGTCTAACGTCCTTTTTGTATTTTTTGATGTAGTACAATCATGTGACTCCTTTGGCGCTGCGAGCGTTTGCAGAGATTCTTAATGTCCTGTGTCGTCTTATGACTATTGGCTCTGTCTTTTCTAAAGGACGATGCTGATTGGTTCGCAATAAGATGCTATATCAAGGTGCGTTTGAACGAGAAGACTTCATGGAAATACGTTCATGTATATTAACACTATGCAGTATTTATGTGTCGCGTCTGTGAGAATTAAGTACGATTCAGGACGAGCATAAAAAGAAGGAGAAATAGTTGGTGATAATTTATTACGCAAGATCGACTAGCAGTATTATTATGTGAACCATCGATCATTTTTAATACGTCAAAATCGTACCTAATGCTTTTCAAATGATTTTCTATATGATAATAACAATTTTGGGATTTTCTGGAAATTCGAATAAGCGGGCCGTTTCGTTAGATACGGTTTTTAGTATCTAGAATAAATAGTACGTCGAGTAACTTTACATTACTTTTAATCAAGATGTTTACTATTAACTTTTAGAAAAATTGTACGTAACTATACGTATTTATGATTGACGGAACATAGGTCATGTTCGACGATGGTCTTGCGTGACTAAAGTCACGAAATAGAACTCATGACTTCGTTCACTGTTGTTGTTACTGTTGCTGATTTTTATTAGACGAGAAGCTTAGGTCAAGTCATTCCACGCGACTGTAATAACGGAACATTCACAGAGTGCGACAAATGCGTGTAAAAGCACGATAAATCAATCAGACGATCCACTCAATCGTAGATCCCATGATGTATTAGTGAAAATCTCGTTGAAGCTTTGAATTCTTAACGGGTTTTATTATTTTGCGTCGCCAAAAATTATTTTCGTTAATTGGACTCAACGCCGAATTCTTCGGGATTACATCATATATAATTTTATCAAACTTAAATCCGACTATACGCGATCGCATATTTTTACTAGAGTTTTTGCAGCTGTTCAAGAAGGAATCGTATTCAAAAATCTTACCGAAAAAAAGTTACAAGTGGAAATAAGGTTATAACAACTTTTATACAAGGTTTTGACAAGTACTTACTGTACCATATTAATAAAAATAGTGATAAAAATAGAGATAAATTTACTAAATTAACTGTAAACTTACTTGATAGTATTGTTTCTTGATGACGACTAATCCAGTGTGTATTCTTCTCCTCGACAATGATGTAAATTCGGCAATTCCAAGTTATGTCAAATGAGCCATGCAGATTGGCTTGAAATTCTCACAGAAGGGAAATGATTTTCACATTATTTTACGAGATAGCGAATTAACGATTTAACTGTTCATACACTTATGAAAACGACAGCAGTACTGTAGAAGGGATCATTCTGTACTATACTCGCGTCAACGTCTCTCGTGTCAAGACGAAGATAAACCAAGTACGACGCGACATTTTCACGATTGGAAGCCATTATTGTTTTCGTTAGCGAGTCAGTTAATGAAAACGGTCGAGTCAAGGGCTTCGTTCAAATACGCAAGTAACGCAAGAATCCATTCGAATATGAGTTTAAATTTTCAGAGAAAGTACATACTCAACTGTATTACGCAAATTATTTTTGCATTGTTAGGAATTCAAAGAATTTGCTATCCTACACAAATTCCATTTTGTTCGGTTAATTAGAACGAGGTTAAACTTAGTTTGACAGGAAAATGTAAATTGTCGAGAGTGATTTTGACAGGAATAAATATGTTAAATTGATCTAATACGTGTAAATGTCAAGATGTTTGAGTGGGTATAGCGTTACGTATTTTGAAAATATAATAATTCTATCTAGGATAAGCTAAAAAATACTTTCCTTTAGTCTATTGGCATTTCAGGTACACAAAGTCTATTGAACGCAAATCAAAATCTGATTTGACGATAGTTATGCGAAGAAAGTCATTGCATTGTTTGATACCAATACGGATAACGAAATGATACGCAATTCGTCCTTCTGTCAAAATAATAATTTAATATCAAAATAATTTACACATAAGAATGTCTCATCATTAACAACACAATCGTTCAATCTTAATCCGAACTATGTAATGCCAAATGAAGCACACTGACGACATCAATTAAAGACTTGAAAATGTTATTTGTTTAAGAAACATCAATTCGTTCCTCGTTCTGAGGTCAATTGATTTAAATTGAATTGTTTTATATGGCCCAGATAGAAATGGCGGTCACGAAGAAAGCCGTTTTGAATCAAGAAAACATTCTACACAGACGTTAACTTGATAACACGACTCGTACTCGTCATCAGTGGCGGCTCGTAGGTAAAATTAGTGGGGGTGCTGCTCCAGAGAATTTTAACCCGTTATCGATAATATCAAGTGGAAACAGGAAGTGCTGAAATTTCACAGTGCCTATTTGCGAGCCGGCACTGCTCGTCCTAATCGAACTAATACAGTTAACTGATTCAATTGGTGCCTATTTTATCAATCGGTAAACATTTCAAGGATATCGAAACGATTCCGGCATTTTCGTGCTTGAACCGGTAGAATCAATTCTTTTAGGAACGAGATATTTCCGTCACCCACCGTGCTGTTTGATCACCGCGGAAGAAAAGCAATCAAGTACTCGTGATCCACGTTGGCTTCTCGTACGTGTATCCATATCATAATAATATTTAACTGTTCGACCCGTTACTTTTATAAACGGCCAACAAGCAGAGACTTCACGAGAAGAAATTCTAATTTTTAGATATATCCGTAGGTAGTTTATAAATATACGGTTAAGGCAGATCCTAAACTATATAAGAACTGTACGAGTATTTCGACAAAGAAAATAACGGTAAATATTCCTTCTTTATTGAACAAAATCCACATAGAAATGTCACAATAGTAAAAGACTGAATAATCAAAAGGGTGTCGTTTCCTTATTTTTCAACATGTTCTCGTCCTCGGTCGATGAGTTACCGTCCGATTCTAAACCATCAGTGCTAACAGCCATGTAGCACAACAAACCTTTATCAGGAATTTTTCTAAAAGCAATGTACGCACAGCCGTCGGGAGTTCGTCTTGATACAATAGGTTCAATGGGACCAGCCCTAGGGAGTTCAGGACACAGATCGCATAGGAAATTGGCCATAGCCTCAGCCAATGGCGGTATGTCGTTTTCTGGCGGGGATTTTAAAAATACCCCATGAAGACGTCCACCTCGTGTCATTATCTTCAGCAACTGTATATAATCATTACGATTCTTGGCTTCGTCGATTGTATCATCGGGAATACCCGCCAATCTCCGTGACCATTCTACGATTCTTACACGATCTTCGTAATCCCAGGTAAATTCCCGGATCGAGGAAAAGAGAAAGAGGAGCATTTAATGATAAAACCGGCCTACGTACTGTTGGCGGGGAATACCGGAACTAACACTACTCTGGTCCAATCGTAAGGCACCATTCCGTAAATCCGGACAACGCGAGTCATACGAGTTCTAACTTTTTCGAAATAAATTATCGAATCGACAATGAAATTATTCGCAGGATATTATATGGATTGGATTAAAATTTCTTACCGTATGGTGAATTAAAGTGGGCGACCCTCTGAGCAATTTCACGCAGAGCTTCCTTGAACTCCGTATTGTAAACCTTGGCCATTTTTCTTTACCACTGATTTATATCCAATAATTCATACCATGTGATTTTCGATTATCAAAGTCAACGACATATTTCTCAAACAAATGACTCTCAGTGTCAATCACTTTCAGCAACTAGGGATACGTTCACAGACCACGTCTGAGAGTACCCTAGTATCATTCCTATCTTCCTTGTAA
Organism: Trachelus iudaicus; assembly: GCA_030142595.1. Classification (NCBI taxonomy): domain Eukaryota; kingdom Metazoa; phylum Arthropoda; class Insecta; order Hymenoptera; family Cephidae; genus Trachelus; species Trachelus iudaicus. The sequence goes on along the minus strand of JARQTH010000472.1, from coordinate 1,041,670 downwards.
GAATATTGATAAAAAAAGAAACCCCACATATCAGAATTCCTCTCAATCAACTTTCACCAGTCTATGTGTATGATTAATTGTCACACTTATATACCGCGAAATTCCTAACAGAGTGTCAAATATTACTTCAGCCTGAATTCTACAGATCCAGCAAACATATAATTTCATTTATTTACTCAGTCATGCGCACAGTACACAACTGTTTGCCCCAAAAAGCGTATATCTAAGCACTTGTACAGCCCCAGTGATTCCAAATTCAACAGTCATGTGATTCTCCGGTTCTTCTTTATTGACGTAATTAATACAGCAAACAGTACCTGACACGGAAGGTCGTCGCAAAACAGTCGGAACAAACAGTCTCGACAGAAGTTTCAAACTTAGGTCTGTCGCGAATTTTCCGGATCGCGTGATCCACGCTGTTCCAATAAAAAAAAATATTTTTACCAAAAAAAGAGGGTAAAGGCGATGATCTTTGGTTGATCCAGTGAAAATCGCATTATTATTATCTTCAAATACTTTTGATATACAATAATAATAATAATAATAATAATAATCATTATTAATTAATTAGGTACAGGAACACTTTATCATTCGTGATATTAATCAATAATAATTACGTAGAATTAAAAAATTATTGGCCGTGGTGCGCCGCCCTTCTGATTTGCAAGTAATATTCATTTATACCCTCGCTTAGGCTTAATCGAATCTTAAACTACTAAAAAGGCACAATTTTCCGCACCTGATAAAACATCGTTACGATCTATGATGCTAATGATCTTTTCGTGGGGGGTGGGAAAGGGAGTGGCTGGGAAAGGAAGGAAGGAGAGGGAAAGTGTCTTGCTACGTCTGGCTGCGTATAAATGCACGTATCCTACGTGTCCATGCATTTCCATATCTCTCTCTCTCTCCCTTTTTTCATGTATACCTTATCTCTATCGTCTCTCTTGATTCAAATCAATCACGCGTCGGTAATCGAACTCTGTTCCTAATTTTCATTATCATTTCACTCCAGATTCTTCTCCGTCCCTCGTGAATTATTATCTTCAGTACGCGTGTAGATTCATTGTATATAACGCTTGTATATCTGTATGTGTTTCCTCAGCGTGTCACTTACAGAGTAATGTGAGGATAATATATGTTACAGTGTTTCTTTTTTTTTCTTTCTTTTTCTTTTTTAATGAATGGCTGCGTTAAGTGACACGATGAAACGTGAAATTGGCGTGTCCGATAATAAACTTCCTTGCGTTTTCATTTTATAATACATATGGATATATACATATACATATATATATATATGATACATACGCGGGATTTCGTATATATATAGATATGTATATATTTAATATACTTAAAAACTAATTTGTGATAATAATATTATTTCTATTTAAGTCTAGGGTCTACGCAGACCTTGATAAGGCGGTGAACTACGCAGGCTTTTGTACAGTCGGCTGGAAAACTATGGGAAGTCTTCGAGGAAGGAAGAAATTTTCTTTTAAGATTTTCTCTCGAGGCGACGTTTGGGTGGGGAGCGGGAGGATCCTTTAACGGGATCCACGAGTTAACCCGGGGTCGCGGGCGTCACTTGGAAAACTTTAGTGTTTGTCGCGGACGTGACGTTCTATTTTTTCTTCTTCTTTCACAAAATTACTATACTCGATGGTCGCACTTGGGTTCGCGCGAACCCGAATTCCTTCTGCTTAATTATTTTCGTTCTGTATATGGTTCGTGACGTATTTTATCGTGTGGACGCCTATTGTCAAATTTTTAAAAATTGTTGTTTCCTTGCTTCTTTCTTCTCCTCTGTCATTAATTCGCTTATTACTTTTGCGTCTGACGAACCTCAATTTCTATGCGCGCCGGCGTACCTGGCTTTACGCTGTAAAAAAAGTTCCTTTCGAATTAATGGTAAAACGCAACGATGACGGGTCGACGATGCTATAATATATCGTGTAATAAGAGAAGGAGACCAGAAACTCGTACACTGAGTGTATATGATTTAAAAAAAAATGTTTAAAAACTAATAAAAATACGACGACGCAGGAAAATGATTTTTTCATGCGTCAGAGACATTCGTGATTGATTTTCTATTACGAGTTTCTCTCTCTTTTCTCTCACACGAATTAATCGCGGCAGAAATATAAGATAATGTATTCTCTTGATCGAACAAACAATGGATGTCGATACTCTCTGTATCACGATAGGCCAAATTCATTGTCTTTGCCATTGGGGGTTATGCATTGTAAAAGCAGTCCAAATGGAACAAAGGATATACTTCCTGATGATCGTATGTGGATCGTTTCAAAATTCCTTGTACGATCGAACGGATGATTTTTGTCAAAATTTTTGTAAAAACAATCGGCGGCAACTCCTCACGAAGACGAATACCGGGTCGCTTTAAAAGAAACAATGCTCGCGACGAAATAAAGTAATTCTTTCTGATTTTCAATTAATCCTCTACTCGAAGGCCTTGACCTGCGCCATGACCTTGCCTTCCCATAAGGGCAAAATATCTGCGTCGTCCGTGATTTCTTCTTGTATGACTTTCACATCCAAATCCTCGCACTCCGTCTTAAAGAAATACCTGAAAGACGATATTTTATAATTAAATTGAAACAGCACGCCCAATGATTATTTACAGATATAATTAAGACTGATAATTAAAAAATTAAGAGCACACTAACCGATAGCTGCCTTTCTTAGGGAGGTACTCCTTGAATTGCTTCAAGGTGACGTTGTGTCCAGGTATTTTGGTCCTGTAGGGAAACTGCTCGTCGCAGAAGCTGAACACAACGGTGGTAAAGTCGCTGGCATCCTGCCTGCTCTTTCTCAGGGTCGACTGATTCGACTGATTCGATTGGACGCAAGATTGGACCTGGGTAGCCGGCTCGTAGGTCTGCTTGGAACTACTAGGGTATCGTTGTCTGCTACCACCACGCGCCCTGTCCTCTTCCATTAACCTTCTCCTCGCCTCTTCTAGCTGCGTAGCCTGTAAATATGCAAATTAAATATTACAAACAGTCCAGAGATCACAAGCGTCTCCTTGTCCACATCTATGAGTTCTAATTTGCCATCAGGAACCCACGAAGGAGCTCTTACCGTGTGAGGTTGCGGTAGAGGCGGCATTCCAGGATCAGCGACAAACGGTTGAGCAGGGACACCCCAGGTCTCCCTATTGGCTCTCTCGAGAGAACCACTACGGGAACCATACTTCTTCCCATGGCGACTATGTTTCAAATCCGTCTTCTTATCAGATTCCTTGAGCCACGACAGGAGTCTACTATCCTTACTAATATTAACGGGCGGTGCGTCGCTGACTACGCTCACGCCACTGTCCGTTAACTCTGTCATAGACTTCTTCGTGGCGGACCTCCTTGTCATATCCAATCTTCTAAATCTCTGTTCGTGTCCTGGATAAAGAGAAGCTGCATTAAAGGTACGTTCAAGATGAGGCGGGACCATCCGTGAAAATAAATAAGAGAATCAAACTCACCCTGAAGATAAAGGTCCTGCTTGTGAAGCGAATCCGCATAATCGGACGGCACAGACTTGGACTTGGGTAAATGAGATCCCAAGGAGCTCATAGAACCGGCGCCAACGAGGTCGCTGCCTTCGGGGAAGTCATGAATGTTACCACTGTCCGCCGAGAAGGTAGAGAAGACGTCCTTTTCCTTCCTCTGTTTATAGGACCGTGGATAATTGTGCGATAGTACTCTCCGTCTGTCCGGCGAGTGAGGCCTTGGCGAAGTGAGACCCGGTGATCTCGAAGGTGTCAGGTCCGACCACACCCTGGACACGTGCTGATCGAGAATAGCCTGATCACTGTCATCCTCCACTAATAACTTCTCCCTGAGAGCATCAGCAAGCGCCTTGGATCCTCCTCCCACAGTCTGATCAGCCGGACCATCCGCACCAACGACTTCGTTCTCCTGCAGGTGTCTGTCAAGCTTCTCCTGAGTGTCTCTCTCGCGCTTAACACTCTCCAGCTTCTCAATGAGTACTTGTGCGAACACATCCGGCTTCAAGGGTTGGGTGAGATCTCGCGATACACGCTGCGTCCTGGGTATCACTGTATGATGAATCATAGGGTCGCGATTCAGGTTGGCAGACTCCTTCATCGCCCTGCATTGTCTCATGTACTGCTTCTTGCTGCTGCGGTGTCTGCCTATCGACATCCCGTCACTGTACGAACAGAAGATCAAGAGAATTCAAGAAACGGTAGACTCGATCCTTAAACGATCCTGGATCACTTCGTAGTGTCAGTCACCAGGAGCCATAAGATAACATAGATTCTTCCTGGACTCATATACAAATATTCTCTCTTGTTAAGTATGACGCGAGGAAACCAGAAGGAGCTTCCGCACGAAGTAGGTGCTTTCGTTACGTAACTGCACGTTTCACAGAGTACACAAGATCTCGTGATAATAAGAGTTGTTGTAACGCCTGTTTATTTGCTCGTACCGTGTAATCCTCGCCATAAATCTCACCTTTACAATCACGAGATCGAGCCCACTGAGACTCTTCTACTTTATGTCATATCTCTGACTACTATCAGTTTTTTTAGCTGATAATGGTATCACGGTGCGATGTGATAACGTCACCGTGATAACCAGTGTAATTTGTATATGCGAATGTCCAGGTATCTTACATTGGCATGCAGTAAGTCGGCTTTGCTGCTTGTCGCTTGCATACTTACGTTAGATACCCAAGGTAACCTTCTTCCGATTCAAATTGCATAACTATGAGGAACAGTCTTGCATTATTACATTAATGAAATAGTAGAACTGTTTTCATTGAATTTCAATAGCTTTTTTTTTTTACTATTGGTTACTTATAAGCGTTCCTCATGGTATATACTAATGAGGTTCCTCCTCTTCGTTTCTTTTTGTCTTACTGAATTTCTTGATGGACTTACACTGAGGAGTCGGTGAGGGACATGTTATCCGATTCGGTGCGCGCGTCGCTGCTTAAGCTCTGGAGTTCTGAATCCTGTCTGGAGACCGGGTTGTAGGAGGAATATTGCGCGTGCAATCTGGTCGCTGGCGTGTGGTATGGACTAGCTCCAGGTTGCAAGTAAAGGCTACGCAAACGCCACGCAAAACGCCAAACGAAAAAAAAAAACAAACGGGAAATTAAAAACCAAAAAAAATGCTGTAGGACAGTTCTTTAAGGGTAGTGTATGTATAAAAGGGGGCACGTAAGAGTATATGATATGCTGGTAACTAGGCGGGGAAAAATGAAAAGTTGCAAAATAATTGGATATTAAATGAAACTAAGGCATTACGAGTCGAATGACACATCGTTTAAATTTTCATGAAAATGTGGAAAAATGTTTCCATATTCTTTTTTGAGTATATTGGATCATTCGATTCGTTACTTAGGGGCCTAAAAAGAGGCGGTAAGCTCTAAACGGCTCAAATGCCAAAGCTGTTTCAATGCATTCTAAGGTAACAAGCACTCTAAGGACCAAGTATATATTGACGACGAAGTGCATTGCGACTTCGATTAGATGATCTTACCCGGCGTACGCTTCTGGTTTAGGCCGAAGATCCATCGCCCTGGTTTGCTGTGTTGCCATGAGAACGTCCCTAGTCAGTCTTAGCTCGCCTCTTAATTCACTAGGTGTCCCGCTTGCCGAATGGGAGCTGTGCACGGAACTAACGAATTCGCTGTCCTCGTGAACAGTTGGCAGCATACTGTGTCCGCAGGATACAGACATCTCCCGACTGGATCCTGAGCTCGGACAACCACCGGAGTCAGGATTCTGGCAGGATTGGACGTACTGAAGGTACATGTCAGATCGTAGGAAGTTCGAATAGGTCGTCTCGTTAATAAGGCGTTCGACCTCGAGTTGGACAGCGTCGAAGACCTTCTCGTCGACTCGACCTTCCTTGACCCTGCGGTTCGCCTCCTTGCGCACATCTTCGGGTATTGCTAGCTGTGACTTGAGGAAGAATCTGACGGAGAATGAGAAGAGGATGTAGAATTCGAAAGGATATAGTTAGTTTTTAATTTAATAGTCCTTTCTTCACCTTCTGTAGATGAGCTTGACGAGCTGATGTATCCTGTCTGGGTCTTGTTGCTTCTTGAGACCCTCGCAGGCGAACCAGAAATTAAGTGGGTTCGCGTGAGGTCCCCCTTCCTGGTCCAGGTACTTTCTGAAGAGCTCGAGGCCATCGGGATCCTGCAGGAGAAAATGGAGATTCCTGGCCCAGCGCAGGCAGGCTGGTGGCGAGTAACTCTCCATGGTGGTAGTACCGCAGCTACCCTCTGGCTCGAAACCCAAGGGTGCAGAAGCATCGCAGAAGCCTGTCGGGTTGGCGAGCGATGAACGTCTAGGTGTCAGAGCCGGACTCTGCGGACGGAACCTGCTGATGTAACCACCCGTTTCCTCTCCTAGGGAATCCGAAGAAAATTTTGTCAATTAAAAATTCTTTTTGGTGGTACATACACTTTTGAGCAGCTTCTTACCGGGCACAGGTGGCCTTGGAGAATTCTCATTGAAGCAGCGGGCTTCGCTCTGACGAGATCCACTCATCCTATCTATCGCGAGTCTCGCGTACTACTTTCCCGTCTATACTCAATTTCAATGATCGGCGCCTCCTAGTGGACATGGCTAGTCCAAGCCTGAAACATACAAGACAGAATTTTGTTTCAATAAAAATCTTGGAAGTAGGTTCATTGTTACATGGCATCATGAACAATTTGCTGCTCAGAAGTCCTAAAATAAAACTGTACAATAATTTCAGTCAAATGTAATGTTAGAAGAGCATTTTTATATAATATTAGGGTACCTACATAATTAAATAGTATTGATTTTGACATATGAGCAGGTATAGATGGAACAGAATATGAATATGATTGGTAGGACAAAAGGTTCTCGAGAAACCCTGGATGCTGGATCGATAGAGCTGGGTGGTGAGTCATGTGCCAATTAAGCTTGAATGGGGATTTGTTGAATCCAGAAGAATCCTAAGGGTGGAGCTGCTTCTAGGAAGTATAGCCCAGAAACAGCTTGCGCATCGAGAAACGCCTCTCCGATGAATCCCTATTGGTCTGCGCACTGGGTCTTTGTAAAGTATTGATCGTCAAAAATTATGACGTAATGCATTGAAACCAATTTCCAGACTCAAAAAATGATTCAGGCTGTTCTTTTGACTAAAACTGAATTCAACAGGGTAGAAAAATATTAATAGAGTTATGAGGGTAGCTGGATTACCCTGAAGACTGAAAAAACATCATTATACCTGAGAGAGGCACATCATTGTTAGGATGGGCTATAGAAATATGATTTCATAGGGAGAATAGTAAATTCTATGTTAGACAATGAATCATGCCATCTTCAAATATGGGTAGATTGATTTTTATGATATTTAATATTTATTAATGCAATTTTATTTGCAAAGAATGAGCTTAAATGGACTTGCAGATCATTTAAATTGCACCTCAATATAGCAGAAAGTTTATTCAGAACATTTAATCAAGAAACACTTTTTTACCAAATTTAGAGTACATTTAAAACTTCAGCATTCACTAATACATTGAAACTTGAAGTATGTTTGATAAAATATATTATGAGCAACTTTCCATGCAGTTTCAGAAACTTGCAGACTACAAATTCCAAAGGAACAATGAACTGGATATGGGATCTCAGGTAGCAGAAGAAAATTATGAAATGAAAAGCTGTCATAACCAATCATTATACTCTGCTGAATTCCTACCTGAGATTTGAGAAAAAAAGAAGTGTACATACCATTTTAATAGAGAACTATTGCTGACAGGTCTAAAAGTTTTCAAGATCAATAAAGATCTATTATGATTTTACAGTACAACTAAAGTCTAACACAACCAAATCGATAGGTTCCTTTGTTCGGACAAGGATCAAATATTGCTGTATGATACTGTCGACAGAACGTCTAGAATCAAACTGAGCGAAGGCTGCGTCCTGGCCAGGACTGACGCTGAATTGACAAGGGAGCAAGGGAGAAATAGGGGAGGAACATAGGATCCTGGGGAGCTCCAGGGTGCGCAGGGCTAAAACATTATAGTGAAAATATAAAGCTACCTACAACAGTTTGCAAAGACATAAAAAGGTCTAAGTACTTTTATAAACATGTCTACATTATACATAAGCCATATTCATTTTTCCATACTAAGTAACTCAAATATCCCTTTATCACAATATTATCAGATAACTATGCAGATTGCCTTATGCTCTATTTCATCATCTATATTCACTAGTTAGCACCTATACACTTTTCTACATTTTTCTATTATTAACTTCAAACCATTTAAAGAGAAGAAAAACTATAAACTTCTGTCACACTAAACCATAAATTTTCATAGTTGAATGAAAAGCAATGTATACTTTTTCAAACTACTTTGTTAGCATCTCACAGGCAAAATGCACAGTTTGCACGAAAAGATAATAAAGTAATAATTAAATTACAAAAAAAAAAGAATGTCCAACAGATACGGTAATCTCTATGGACTAACGTACTTTGCTGAATCATTGAAATATAAGTTTCCCATTGTCAGTCGTCTTTCAGTCTACTAAGAAGCTTTACGAGAATCAATGCTTCAACAGGATATTTTATGTTTGGAAAACACTCGCGAATTCTTCCAGTATTCTCGGACAAACGATTCTCCTCTTGCCTGAAAGGATCCATTCATCCTTCGGTACGAAGTTATCTGTTCATTGTCGAAAACTATAAACGATCCAAACGTCTCTTTGAAATAGGAACGACATGAGTACCGATGTCTCTTCTCCATTCTTCACTATCTTTTTATACCTAAGCGCCGAAAATCCAAGTCGCGCTTCACAAAGCGACGAGAGCAATCGTATAACTTCGGCCCCTTACCGAACGTTGTCGAATACAACCGAAAATTGCCGAACACCCACGAACTTAAGGGAATCACAACGAACCCACCAGCGTGCATCCCTTTACCAAGCGTACCAACAATTTCACAAAAAAATATACCCAAATTGTATTTACAAGCCTATCAAAAGAGAATGAAAACTTCAAAACAGAATAAAATAAAATTTCGTATTACACGTCACACAAATAAAAGGATACATAACTCAGTCATAACGCTTGTTCCATACAATAAAAAACATCAATTCAAAAGCATACGCACGATTGGCTATACCGTCGAAATCCCAAACGAATTTTGCTAGTAGTAACTTTTACGACTGCATCGCAGTCGTTCGTATCGAGTTTTAATTTCAATAACCGTTTTATTATTGTCTTTGATAAAAAGACGCGAACATTAAACAGAAATACCTTGCGCGCTACTCAATGATCCATTTCCACGCACAGGCACAAGAGTTAAATAAAGTGAAACGTGATTGGATACATTTCTTCGCGGGAAACACAAACCGCAGTGATACCAGCCTTACGTACCGAATGGAAAGAGTCATTTACCGATGGCAGCATTGCTCGGAGGTTACTGGTTCCTCGACAGGCGCGCATTCTCACCGAAGATAAACCCCGTGCGCGACACTCGACTTGACTGCGGAGTACAGACGTGATTCCGTAGCCGCCTTGGTATTGCAGAATCCTCATTTATCCCAAGGGCAAAGCCTCTATCCACTCCATTACCGATGAAATAGATCTTTTCGACAGATCGTTCGTCATCTCTTTGATAACCAGCCGTGCCGCTAAACAGCGGACCGACAGAGAGAGAGAGACAGACAAACAGACGAAGAGTGAGAGAGAGAGAGAGAGAAAGACAGACTCGTACCGTTATGATTTGATAAAAGGGCCCCAAGCCAAGCATTTCAAAGAGACTTCAGACGCCGGTCTTAACTAGGTTGATTTACGGATTCAACAATATTTTGGGGTTTTGTTAAAGTTAAAAGACCCCTCGCGGACGTGAGCACGCACGCATATGTATCCGTAGGAGGGCGGTAACGCAGCGTGTGCCATGTTCGTGGTAAAAATAGATAAAAGGAAAACTGGTTAGTCCGCAGGGATTACGTCTTGAGACTACGTCAAGTCTTTTCGGTGTTTTGCTCCCGTGTCTCCGCGACATCCTCGTGAAAATGTCTTCTCTTGGTGACATTATGTCTTTCTTTTCTCATTTTCTTTCTAGACAAACGTTTTTTTTTCTCTCTCACTTATGAAAATTAAGCCACACGCGTCCTCTGCCACCCGGGACGGGATGGGCAGTATCAAATCGAGGAAAGAGACGGGACGATACTTGATAGGGAAGAGAAAAATATTAATAAGAATCGTAGAGATCAAAGAATATGATTTCTTTTACGGGGACCTGATGTCTCCAATCAAATGGGAGGGGATGTATTATTATAATTGGACAAAACGACAAATCGCATTGTAAACACGGCTTGCGGAGTGGCAGAGATTAACCGACGTGACTCGCTCGCCTAACTATATACATATTCTGTCGTCTGCTTCTTTTTTTTTCTTTCACACTTTTCACTGCTCCCTCGCTCTCTCTCTCTCTCTCTCTCTCTCTCTCTCTCTCTCTCTCTCTCTCTCTCTCTCTCTCTCTCTCTTTCTCTC